>JAESUZ010000991.1:0-61609 GCA_017311185.1 Proteles cristata cristata | reverse complement strand
CCCGCCTGCTGTCACCGCTCACTAGGATGGGGCTCCAGGAGAGGAGGGCTGCTGTCTGTCTGCTGCTCTTCTCCCAGGGCCCCCAGATCTGGCTGGCACACAGCAGGTGTTTCATAAATGCCTGTTGCTGGCTTACGGGCTGGTGATGACCTTGGAAGTTGACAGCACTATACGGTATATTAATAAAACTCAGTGCTGCCCCGTGGTGGCGTACCCGCTGGACCAGCCACCTGTTCGCCATTTTATAGCTCGACGGCAAGTCCCCACAAAACCTCTGCCAGACGAGCGTTCCTGCCCCGTCTAGGAGACGAGAGCTGAGGCTCGGAGGAGTCAGGAGCCCCGTCTGGGGTGCCCCAGGCGGCTGGGCCTTCCCCCCCTCCGGCCTGGTCTGAGGACTAAATAAGCCAGGGCGTCAGAGGCCCCAGGCCCGGGCCAGGCTGGAGGGGGCACTGTAAACGCTGTCGCCCGCAGGAGCCGCGGGGTGAGGAAGGGTCTGGTACGTCCTGGACTTAGGCTGAGCTCTGGGCCATGCCTCGGGCCGGCGGCCGGGGACGGAGAAGCAGCCGTGGTCACTGGGGCTTCCCACAAAGTGTGCCTCTGCCTGTCACCCATTTCATCCCTGCGCGGGGCGGGGGCGGGGGCATCTTGTCACCTCCCTCCTACGACTGGGGACAGAATCAGGCCCGTCAGCCCCCCAAGTTCAAGCTCTGTCCTGTGTGAAGGGGCCCTGGGCCTCCAGCCGCCCCCGCCACACATACCCACTCCTGCAGCCCGAGAGGCCGGCCAGCAGCGCCTTGACCTTGGCCGGGGACGCCCGCTCTCCCTGCCGCTTGTCGCCCTCCTCTTCCTCGTCGGAGGCGGCCTGGCCCTCCACCCGGCGGAACAGCTGCCCGTCCACTGCTGGGGAGACACGGACGTGGGGACAAGGACGGACACAGCCACCCGCGTGCGTCCTCGGGGACAAGACGTTACATGCGCATCGGGACGCGTGGATCGCCGCGGGCGTGGCCGGGGCCCCACCGTGTGGAACCGGGTTTCAGCCCCCGGGAGCTGCAGCCCCTAACCCGGGGGGTGCGGGGGGGTGCAGAGGAGGAGCGTCCCACACGTGACCCTGCGGGGTCCCCGACGTGCTGTGTCCAGTGTGGCCGCGCACAGAAACCCCGGGCCTGTTGCAGCCGCCGGGGGTCGGGCCGCCCAGCGTCCGGCTCCGACTCCGGGGAGGGGTCAGCCCCCCGAATCTCTCCCCAGGGAGAGGGGCTCTCCCCCCCCCGCCCCAGCCTGGCCCGGCACCGGGAGGGCGACGCCCGCAGCCAGGGCGGCCGGGGCGGGGGCCGAGTGGCCCGTCTCGGGGGAGCGCCTTCCGCTCGTGGGCCCACGAAGGCGGGGCAGCCAGGGATGCGGGTCTGTGGCATCCTGGCCGCGCTCGAAGCCTCCGTGGACTTTGCAGCTCGTTCGCCGCACGGTACCTCCCACCTGCCTCGAGCCAGTCTGACCTTGGCAATGGCCTGACGCGCATGCGCAGGCCGAGTCCGAGCCGCAGAGCTGCGAACCCCGCCGCCCGCAGAGGGAGAGGAGACCAGGTGATCCCGGCCGCGCGACAGGCTTGGGAACCGCGGACTCGGGTGGCCCGACCCGGGACACCCGTCTCCAGCCTGACTCCCGGCGGGGTGGGCCCAGGGCTGAGGTGACCGGCGGCCCCTGACATTTCAGTTGCGTGAATCGCGTTCCCAGTGTTGACGACTTGCTTCCCGCCCTGGGGACTTCCTGGTGCTGTGTGTGCATGCGTGTTGTGTGTGTGCGTGTATATATGTGCGTGTGCCTCGTGGTCATTAACATGTCCGGGAGCCCCAGGCAGGGGTAGGCAAGGGACTCGGAAGGGGAAGGGGGAGGAAGGCGCCCAGCAGCCCCTGCACTCGCCCGCAGCCGGGCCCGCGGGCACTGGGCACCATCCCAGGCACCGTTTCTCTCTTTCCACCTGCCGCTCCACGCCCACCAGGCCCAGGTTCTTAAGATGACGGGTCTTCTCCAGCTCCTGCTTACACACCTCTGATGATGGGGAACTCACTCCACCTCAGCTCCCTGGGCACCCAACCCATCCCTCCGTGGGACTGAAAGGAGACACGTCTTTCCCTCACTGAGCTGGAATGTGTCCCTGGAGCCCACGCTCCCCCACACCAGGTGTCTGTGCTCTCGGGTCTGGGGAAGGGGTCCTTGGGGACTCGGGAAGCCCAGCTCAGCCCGTAGGGGGAGGGGGATTCTGTTTGGAGGCCGGATGGCGGCATCAGTGCGCACAGGGCCGTGGGCACAGCCGACCGATCGTGAGCCTGGCTGCAAGCCCTGAGTGTGCAGGGACAAACCTTCGTCCAGGGCTCTGTTCCCGGAGCTGCCGTCCGACCGCCAGGCTCGCTCCAGAGGGGCGTCCAGGCTTCTGGTGCCACCGTCGTCAGGCTCGCCACTCTTGGCTTCTGGCTCTGGGCTGGCTCCTGAGGATGCTGGGAGCTGGGTGCCCTCTGACCTGTGGGCAGGGGAGAAGATGCAGATGCTGAGAGGCAGGAGGGGGTGGGCCAGCTTCCTGCAGGGCGTGTGGGGTGTGGACCCACCCTCTTCCACTGCTTCCTCTGCACGGAGCTGTCTACCACGTGCCTGAAGAAGACCCTGTGGCTGGCCCTGGGGGCTCCCTACCCAACGGCCAGCATGTGAGAGCCAGCCCAGATGCTCGCTGTCTCAGCGTCCCTCGCATCTAAGGCACAGGCTGCGGTCTAATTCTAGCCAAGGAGACTTCTGAGGAGCCTCTGGAATGGATTTTTATCCCGTTGTAAAGGTAAATCAGGAGAGAAAATGCCCTTCCTTCTTGCCTTTGGACAGCGTCACGTGGATGTGTTTGAAGCGGTGGCAGCCATCTTGCGACCATGAGGAAATGGCTGAGAGAATTGTGAGTAGGTGAACAAGAGCCCTGATATGTTTCAGCTGCTGAGATAACGAGTCCTGGACCTCCCACCACCGGACTTCTTATTATGGGTGAGATTTTTTAAAAAGTCTTGTTTCCGTTACTTTTCATTGGGCTTTGGAGAACCGGTTTCACCCTCATCAATGTTCTTGATATCCTAAGGTCCCCACTTGAATATCCATGGTCCATGTCACCACTCTTATAAAACCAAGGGGAAAAAAAAGGAAAACAAATCCATCCTAACGTGAAAGTATTCACTAACGACCTGGCTGGTTACCAGTCCTTCCCTCCCCCTTCATTTTACACCCGCATCTGTCTCTCATCTCTTCAGAATCTGTCGTTACTCAGTTTCTCCCTGTCGGATGGAACAGCCCAGTAGAAAAGGTCTGTGAAGTGAAATTGCGCATCGTGAAGAAGGTGCGGCTGTGGGACGTCGCTGAAGGCGGTACCGGGGACCCACGGGCCTCCCGGGCAAAACCATGAGTGGCGGGAACGGGGCAGAGCGGGACCAGTTTACAACCGAATAGAGAAAAATCAACAGGATTGGGAAGGGCCGGCAGCACCAACAGAGCCTCGGAGGACTGCGAAAAGCCCTTAGAAAAACTTAGAAAACTCTCAAATATTTTTGCACAAGACCCTCCTCCCGATCAAGCTGCAAAAACATGAAAACGTGAGGTTAAGGATGCCCATTGTGTTTTCACGTGGTTGTTGGAGAAAGTATTGCAGGAGGAATCTCATCAACCCAGAAACTGTCTACGTCTGAGAATCTGTGCACTGACCTGCGGTCGCGAGGACTGCTTTTATTTTTTTTTTTACTTTTTTTTTTTATGTTTTATTTATTTCTAGGAGAGAGAGAGAGAGACAGTGTGAGCAGGGGAGGGTCAGAGAGAGAGGGAGTCACAGACTGAAACAGGCTCCAGGCTCTGAGCTGGCAGTCAGCACGGAGCCCGATGCGGGGCTCGAACCCACGAACCGCGAAATCATGACCCAAGCGAAAGTCGGACGCTTAACCGACTAAGCCACCCAGGCGCCCCACGAAGACTGCTTTTAAAAATGGACGAAAAATGAACAGTAGACTTGCCGTGACCCAGGAGGCCACTTCCGGGCAAAAACCCCAAAGATCTGAAGCAGATGTTGCCACACCTGTGTCCACAGTAGCACGATTCACAGTAGCCAAGGTAGAAGTGACCCAGGTGTCACTGGTGCACGAGTGGGTGAAGTGTGGTCAGTCCCTACGATGCAATATTTTTTATTTTTATTTATTTATTTATTTTTATTTCTAGGAGAGAGAGAGACAGCGTGAGCAAGGGAGGGTCAGAGAGAGAGGGAGTCGCAGACTGAAACAGGCTCCAGGCTCCGAGCTGGCAGTCAGCACAGAGCCCGACGCGGGGCCCGAACCCACAAACCGTGAGATCATGACCTGAGCCAACGTCGGACGCTCAACCGACTAAGCCACCCAGGCGCCCCTCTTACGATGCAATATTATCCAGCCTTCAGGAGGGAGGAGATACTGACATGCGCTACCACAAGCACGAAACTCGAGGACACGGTGCTCGGCGCAAGAAGCCAGTTGCCAAAGGACAGACGCCGTATGATCCCACGTCTACGGGGCCCCTAGAGCAGCCAGATTCCTGCAGACGGATCGTAGCGGGTGGGTGCCGGGGGGGGCAGGAGAATGGGGAGTTCGTGCTTAATGGGGACAAAGTTCCATTTGGGGAAGATGAAAACGTTCTGTGGATGGGGGGGGATGGTTGCACCATAGTGTGAATGGACTTCATGCCACTGAACTGGACACTAAAAAATGGCTACAATGGTTAATTGTATGTTTTGTATACATTTTACAACGGGGAAAAAAAAGAACTAAGCACTCCAACAAACTCCCTTGAATCCATTTTGGGTTTATTTTTCAAGTTAAAGCCTCAGTCACATCAGACACAGGCCACTCCCTTTGGTCCCATTTTGTGCAGACTCACTTCAGTGGATTCCCCGGGACCAAATATTGTGGGGACACCACGCGCCCTTCTCACTTCAGGGGCCGCCGTCTGGAGTGGCCGGCCCGACCTTGCCCACACAGACCACAGTAAAGGTGGAAGCCATACGACACTGCGGACGGAGCGGGGGGCCCTGGCCTTGCTGACGAGGAACTGGCAGTGGGACTTGGTCCCCATTTTCCAGATGGGCCCCTGGAGCCCATGACCTCTGAGGTCCTCCCTTCTCGCCTGTGTTCTCGCCGTCGGGTCTGTGAGGAGTCAGAGGAGCCGGCCTGGCCGCATGCGTCAGGGAGACGCCAGCAGCTGCTGCAGAGGGACGGGGACAAGGGGACACGGGACACGGGACATGGGACATGGGGACACAGGACATGGGACATGGGGACATGGGACATGGGGACACAGGACATGGGACATGGGGACATGGGACATGGGGACACGGGGGCGGGGACACAGGACGGGACAAATGGACACGGACACGGACACGGGGGACGGGGACACAGGGACACGGGACACGGGGACACAGGACGGGGACATGGGGAGACGGGACACGGGACATGGGGGCATGGGACATGGGGGCACGGAACATGGGACGGGGACACACAGGGGGACACGGGGACACGGGACATGGGGACATGGAGACATGGGGGCACGGGACACAGGGGACGGGACACGGGACACAGGGGCGGACACGGGGACACGGGCGGGGACACAGGACGGGGACATGGGGACACAGGGACACGGGACATGGGGACACGGGGACACAGGACGGGGACACGGGGACACGGGGACACGGGACAGAGCACCGCAGAGACCCAGCAGGTGTGCGGCCCGGGGTCGGTGGGTGGATCCAGCATCCCGAGGACTGAGCCAAACAAAAGGGGACAGACGTGCGGGGCCGCCCTCGGGGCCCAGAGCAGGGCGTCGGCCGCCTGGGGCCACCCAGCACCTCCCCCACCGGTGACGCCCGACGCCCCCCCCCAACCCCGTGTCTCATGGGGGGATCGCCTGCCCCCAGCGGGGTGCTCGGGGGAGGGCGGGGCTTGTGGCTCCTCCCCGTGCTAATTAGCATGAGCCCGTCCCTGGCCACTGTGATTGGCCCAGGCCTGCAGAGGTGGCCAATGAGATGAAAGGAGCCGTCTGCGGTTCCGGGTCAGGACCCCCCGCCTGGTGTGGGGATGGGGGTCCCGGTGCGACAGCCCAGGAGGCGGCCTGGGGGCGAGAACAGGACCGACATGCTAATGTCATCGTTTCGGCTGCCGGGTCGGGCTCTGCAGGGCTGACCCTAAACGTGCGCGCGCGTGTGTGTGTGTGCGTGTGTGTGTGTGTGTGTGCGCGTGTGTGTGTGTGTGTGTGTGTGTGTGTGTTTTAAGTAACAGGTTTTTTTATTCTGGAGAGCGAGCACGTGCGCGGAAGAGGGGCGCAGAGGGCGAGGGGGAGACGGAGAGAATCCCAAGAAGGCTCCACACTCGCTGCAGAGCCCGATGCGGATCATGCCCGGAGCAGAAATCGGGAGGTGGAGGCTCAACCGACTGAGCCCCCCGGGCGCCCCTAAACCGCTGTGTTTTACGGGCCAAAAACTCAGGCTGATGAAGTCCTGTATTCGAGCTTCTGTGACGCAGCCCTGAGCAGGGATGTGGCCCGAGACTCACTGTGAAAGCGCCATGCGTGGGTGCTGCTGTCTCAGCACGACACCCTGTGAGGTGTCCACGGACCCACAGCCTGGAGAGGAGAAGACACGGGGTGCGGGGCACTGTTTCCAAGAGCCTTTTTACGGCCCCAGAGGGCGGGGCCTGACCGGCATGAGGGGGAAGCAAAGCCGGGATTTGGGGAATCGTAAGGAGGCAGTGTTAGCTCATCGTGAGGAACAGCTTCCTCACAGGGATGGCTGAGCGAGAACGGAATGGGCTGTCTTGTAAGATCATGAGCTTCCGGGCTGAGGAGGCATGTAAGGAGGGAAGGCACTTCAATGGCTGGAATTTTGAATAGAGTTGGAGGCTGAGCTGGACATTATCTGCTTCTTCCCACTCTGAAGTGCGGCTCTCCCTCCCCCGCCAAACTACTTAAGGGCGTCAACAAGCAAAATGGGATGGAAGGCTGGGCCCTTGTTTCCCCAGGGAGACCGGGCGTGTGCTTGGAACTGGTATTCGTCTAGTACCTGGTATTTGACTGAGTCTCTCATTAGCCCCTTTCCTTGATTCGCGTAGTCACGTAAATGTGCTGTAGTATCTCCGCCTTGATACCCGAAGCAAAGGCCAGCGATCGGAGCAGACGAAACAACCCTCCTGGGCATAGGGCTCCCCCACCTACCCCCCTCTCTCTGTCCCGTTCACAGCAGAACGTCTTGAAAGAGCTGCCTCTGCCACACGCGCCCTCCTGCCCTGCTGGGCCCGAGGGCGCTTCTCGGCGCGCATCTCATCTGGCCGGTGAAACGAGCACTTCAGGCTGCACGTTTCATTTTTTTCATTTGTTTATTTTTAATTAAGTAATTTTAGTTTTTATCTAAGTTTTTTAAACGTTTATCTATTTTTGAGAGACAGAGGGCGACAGAGAACGAGCAGGGGAGGGACGCAGAGAGAGGGAGACACAGAATCCAAAGCAGCTCCAGGCTCCGAGCTGTCAGCACAGAGCCCGACGTGGGGCTCGAACCCACGAACCGTGACATCATGACCTGGGCCGAGGTCGGACGCTTAACCGCCTGAGCCCCCCAGGTGCCCCTAATTAATCAGCCCTGGGATCAGAACCTGAACCAAAATCGAGTCAGATCCTCAACGCTCAACCTGCGGAGCCACCCAGGTGCCTCCCAAAGTGCACATCTCACAGGGCGCGTCTCATGAACACCACTGTATGGAGAGCAATGACATCACTCCTGCGCCTGGTCACCCTCTTCAGGTGGCTCCCGGGACACAGCTCATCCCTCCCTGATGCTCCTCCTCGTCTTCCCCCCCCCGCCCCCCCCGCGCTGGCTGCCATGGCCTCAGACCCCACCTGAGAGCGTCTTTATGTCCATTTACTCTGTAAGGGGCCTCAGCCAGTGCTGTGCCTTTAAGAGCGGCTGACTTCCGAACGTGTCTCCAGCTTTGGCCTCTGGGATCCAGTTTCACGACAGCCTTACAGCTTAACGGCTGCCCTGGCACCTCCACCTGGATGTCCCACAGGATTGCACACGCCTCCCATATCCCCGCCTTTCTCCGTCTGCTCCCCCCTGCTTCCCCTCAGTGAGAAGCGCCATCACCCCCTTGGCCCCCCAAAGTGAGGTCACACATGAGGGTTAGTCCGGCCCATCACTCAGAGCCCAGGGGTGCCGCAGGGAGGCGAAGGGCCATGTGTGATGCTATTTTGTGGCCAAGCCCATGCTGGGTTTGTGCAGGCCGGGACTTAAGGAGGAAGGAGGAGGAGTGGGGTGGGGGTGGGGAGCAGCCCCTGCCCTCAATGGATTTCTGGGCGGCAGGGAGTCCAGAGCCTTCACTCCTCAGGGCAGTGCCCCTTGGACGCAAGGCCACACGGTCAGGTAGACAAGGAGGGCGCTGGGTTGGCAGAGCCGGCGGGGGGGCGGGGGTCGTGGAGGAGGCGGGACTTGGGTTGAAGGCAATGAGAGAGGCTTGGGCGGAGGAGGGAAGGCACCAGGTGTGTTTGGGGACAGATGGGGGCAGTGGGGCCCGAGGAGAGGACCCCCAGCAGACAGGACAGGGCTGAGCAGGCCCTGAGGCGGCACCCCAACTCCGGGCTGGGCCGTACGTGGGCTGCTTTGAGTACCGCTCGTGGACTTACGAGGTTGATCTCTCTGGGGAGGAAAAGGGTAAGTCACGGAGGTGGCCGAGGGCCAGCAGAGACCTGGACCCGGGGTCGCGCCCTCTCCGGAGCCTGGCCTTGCCTTGTTCTGTCGCCCCAACCCCTGGGTCACCAGGACTTGGAAAGCCCCACTCTTCCAGATGATGGAGGCCAGTGGAGCTTTGCAGGTATCAGGCTGAGCCTTATGGAATTGCTGGAGTTTGATGTTTGGTTTTTTTGGTGTGTGTGTGTGAAAGAGAAAGTGAGTGAGTGACAGAGAGCTAGAAGGGGGTAGTGGCAGAGAGAGTGAGTCAGAGGGTGCGAGGCAGGCTCTGTGCTGTCAGCTCAGAGCCCGCTGTGGGGCCTGAACTCACAAACCACGAGATCATGACCTGAGCCAAAACTGGATGCTTAACCGACTGAGCCACCCAGGGTCCTGGTTTTGCTGATTTTGACCTGCAAAAGGGCAATTTAAAGTGGTTCAATCTGGGGGCGCCTGGGTGGCTCAGTTGGTTAAGTGTCCGACTTCGGCTCAGGTCATGAACTCACAATTTGTGGGTTCGAGCCCTGTGCCGGGCTCTGTGCTGACAGCTCAGAGCCTGGAGCCTGTTTCAGATTCTGCATGTCCTTCTTTCAAAAGTAAAAAAATAATAATAATAAAGTGGTCCGATCTGATAAGACATGTCTGTATCAGGCTTTTCAGCTGATCGGCTGCAAATCTGTCACTTGAGTGAATGTCCTGGTTTGTGAGAGGCTTTGTTAGAATTTTCTGGGCCTACAGGGCCTCCTGACTGGTTCGGTCGGTGGAGCACGTGACTCTTGATCTTGGGGTTGTGAGTTCAAGCCCCGTGATGGATGTAGAGATTACGCAGAATAAAAGGCTTAAAAAAAAAAGAAAAAGAAAAAGAGAAAGGTTTTCTGGGCCTCGAAATCTGCCGGCCATCAGCCCTAGGCCTGGCCCCTCAGGGCTGCCTCTGGGAAAGAGCCCTTGGCGCGGCGCTTCCCCTCAGAGCCCCCGCCTCTCACCGGGCCTCCCAGACTCACACGCCCCGGGTCCCCTGCTATGACACCTGTTCCTCCGGGCGCCGCACAGGCACAGAGCAGCCCGATAAAAGTTGGTTGAACGAATTAGCGAAGGAGGGCGTGGATGAGTGAAGCCGTTGGCAGTAGCTGGGGTGAGGAAGAGAAAGGGCAGGTCTGGGCTGGACAAGTCCCGAGCCTGGGTGAGGATCCCAGGCTGCCCTCTCGCCTTCGCACTTGGATTGATCCAGAAAGGACAGAGAGGAGAGCACTCCATTTGAAGCCACAAGACCCGGGTGGCGCCCCGGCTCCGATCAGCTTTTCCTGTGACCGAGGGCTCATCTCCCAGCCCGCCTGGCTGCAGGTGGGGGGGTCCCTCAGAGTGGGGGGATGGGGCGCCTTCATCTCCAGACCTTTTCCCTCACCGACCCTACTGCTTACTCATGAAGGTTTCCTCTGCGAGGAAACGTGACTACCAGCCGCCACAAGCCGGTATCTTGTCCTGCTAGAAAGCAACAAAAAAATACATAAAACGACAACAAAAGCAAGGGGGTCGATTCTAGCCAGTCCTGCTCTGTCCGCCTCCAAACCCGACGCTGCTCTGTCTCCCTTAACAGGCGGGTCAGCACCGAGGCGCTAGAGATTCGCAGGTTCCAGAGCAGGACCGAGAAGGCCCAGCCTCCTTGCTGCGGGCCTCCCTGGCCTCTGACCCCCTTTTTTTTTTTTTAATTTTTTTTTAAATGTTTTATTTAGAGACAGCGTGAGCAGGGGAGGGTCAGAGAGAGAGGGAGTCACAGACTGAAACAGGCTCCAGGCTCTGAGCTGGCAGTCAGCACAGAGCCCGACGCGGGGCTCGAACCCACGAACCGCGAGATCATGACCTAAGCGAAAGTCGGACGCTTAACCGACTGAGCCACCCAGGCGCCCCAACCTCTGACCCCTTCTGAGCCTCTGTGCCACTTTCCTTTGGAGGCTGTGGGGACGGGACGGGGGACTCCTGTGACCGCAGAGGTGCTGCACTGGGGACGGACCTCCCTCCCAGCTCCAGGCGGCTCGGGGCAGGGGGGACCCTGGAGGCTGTCGCTGTCCCCTGACCCCTCACCACACACGGCTCCTGTGTGCGGCGGGCGTTTCCTCCAGCTGGCCACACCTGTGACTTCCCGGAGCCTCGGGTGAACCTCTGATGTCCCCCTCGTATGGGAAGCCGACGGCCACATCTGGCCACCAGCCCGGCGGCTTACGCAGCCTGACGAAGGCCAGATGTGGCTCCTCCTCCCTTCCTCCAGTCCTGCGGCGCCGGGCTCTCCGCTCAAGGTCCCCGACAGACGGGCCCCTCCTCGGGCTCTGTGATGCCAAGAGGGGCCTGGGGACTGCTGCGCCCGGGCCGCACCCCGCAGGATGGTGGCTCTGCAGCGTCACCACCCTGGTCTCCGTTCCCCTCCCCCACTCACTCGCCAGCAAACACGGAGGGGCCTGGGTCCCATGAGGGGACAACAGTGAACCGACACAGTGCTTCCCTGGGCGCTCCGGCCACTCGAGGCCATTGGCGGTGACGCTCAGATGAGCCGCCGCGTGCGTGTGTTTTAAACAGCGAAGTGTTTATGTTACAGTGTATTAAACACACTTAACAAGCACACCAAACAATTTTAGTTTGACATGTATGACAGTGTTATGCCTTTCTTTTCTTTCTAAAAAATGTTTATTTATTTTGAGACAGAGAGAGAGCATGGGCATGGGCAGGGGAGGGGCAGAGAAAGAGGGAGAGAGAGGCTCCCAAGCAGGCTCCACACTGTCAGCACAGAGCCTGACGTGCGGCTCGAACTCACGAACCGTGAGATCATGACCTGAGCTGAAGTCAAGAGTTGGATGCTTAACTGACTAACCCACCCAGGCACCCCGAAAATGTTTATTTTGAGAGCGAGTGAGCGAGCAAGCAGGCAAGCATGGGCAGGGGAGGGGCAGAGAGAGAGAGGGACAGAGAGGATCTCAAGCGGGCTCCATTCTGTCAGCTCGGAGCCTGATGCAGGGCTCAGCCCCACACCCCTGGGATCATGACCTGAGCTGAAATCAAGAGTTGAACGCTCAGGGCGCCTGGGTGGCTTAGTCGGTTAAGCGTCCGACTTTCGCTCAGGTCATGATCTCGCGGTTCGTGGGTTCGAGCCCCGCGTCGGGCTCTGTGCTGACTGCCAGCTCAGAGCCTGGAGCCTGTTTCAGTCTGTGACTCCCTCTCTCTCTGACCCTCCCCTGCTCACGCTGTCTCTCTCTCTCTCTCCTAGAAATAAATAAAACATTAAAAAAAAACCTTAAAGAGTCGAACGCTCGACAGACTGAGCCACTCAGGCGCCCCTTACCTTTCTTTTAAATAAGTTTATTTAAGTAAAAAGAGTGAGATGATTTAAGGAAACATATTAATCAAATAATAATTATAATAAAACAGGTGCTATGCAGATACGGCAAAAAATGACCCAGAGCCCAGGAGAGAGTGTGAAGCTTGGCGAACGCTGAAGACATGAGCGCACAGTGAGCGCCTGGCGCTGAGAGCAGCGCTCTTTACCACCTCAGCCGCTCCATCTGTCCCTCCCGCGAAGGGACCCCAACTCTAAGTATGGGCACCCTCTGTTTATAATGGCTATTTCGGAATGGCCCCAAATGAATGTATATTATGTATATTATGCTCAGACCCAACGATATTTTTAGATGGTTAAACCTGCTTCAGCTTTTTCTAAGTGAAAGTACAGTTAACGCAACATTACATCCGTTTCCGGCGTAAGACAGTGACTGCGCGATCCGCTGTGCTCGCCACGCGCGTGGCTGCCCTGTCGCCAGCGCCAGTTCCAGGCACTTACCCCCTGGGCCGTACCTTCGTCCCATGACCTACTCAGTCCGTGGCTGGAAGCTTGTATCCTCCCCCCACACCTGTCATACCCGCCCCCCCACACCTCCCCTCTGGTGACCACCAGTTTCTTCTCCGTATTTATGGGTCTGTTTCTGCTTTTTGTTTGTTTTGTTATAATGGCTCGGTTTGAATTTGAGAGTAGTGATTATTCAGTTGCATGTTGCTGAATTTCTTCCCTATATTTGGCATTTTGAAATAACGGCTAAGAAAATATATTCAGATGGATGGATGGATGGATGGATGGATGGATGGATGGATGGATGGGTAGATGGGTGGGTGGGTAGATGGATGGGTGGGTGGGTGGCTGGATGGGTGGACACATTATGCTCACTGGGACAGAGCTTATTGAACGTCAGTAGACACAGACATTCCACACCAGCTGGTTAAGCACAAGTGTTGTCTAGGATGTGGTTCTGAAATGATGAGCAACTCTTGGAAGATTCCAAACGAAACAACGTATAACCTTCCCACTACTCACAGGGCACTGCATTCTTGGAAAATCCACAGTACATTAGAACTGTGCCAAAAATGTGTGGTTCTGTGTCAAGCAGTGTTAGATTCCAGGCTCAGATCATTGTAGTGAAAGCACGTTCTTCACAGAATGAATGTCCAGACGTTCACTGGAAGTCGTGTGGGTACAAGCACAACCCCGGGCTGCACGGGACCTGTGCAGAGGTGCATCCCCAGGAAGGCCCCCCTCAAGGGCCAGGACCACCGTCCCCCTCTTCGCTGAGACAAACACTCCCTCCCCACAAGTTTCCAGAACATCCCCGGGAGCTGCTGCTTCCAGACAGGTGGCCTGTTGTACACTCTCTTCTTGTTCCTCTGTTCTAATCTCAGGTCCCACTGGCGACAGCAGCCTCCCCCCAAGCCTGGCTCTGGGCTGCCTCACGGGGGGGCTATACGGGGCCCACCTGATGGATCTGGACTTGGAGGCGGCCGGGTCAGCCACCTGGACCGTGCCCATGGCCCGGGGAAGCACCCAGGGTCTCCATCTGCCAGTGCCCGCTGGCCTGTGGGCAACCTGGCCCCTCCCCACGTGGCCGCTGGGCTAGCAGAGCCACGCAGGATGTTTCTGTTCACTCCTGGGCCAGCCTCTCAATCACGGGTGCCCTCATCAAGTCCCTTCCCCTCACGGAGACTCAGCCGCCCAAGCTTTTAAATGGAGACGCCCCCCTCCCCGCCCACCGCTCATGGATGAGAGCGCGGGACGCGTGCGCCTGTCACACTGTCAGCGCGCGTGCAGTTCAGCTCACAACCGCCTCCTTCTCTATTCATTTCGTTTTCCAAAAACCTCAAATAAACGCTCAAGCGCAGGGGGGGGTCCCACAGTGTCTTAATCTGACCTGTGCCTCAAATACGGCAGCCACTCGTCACCCCGGGCTACTGAAATTTAAGCTAATTACAGTGAAATCAAGCTAAAGGTTCGGCTCCTCGGTCATGTTAGCCACATGGCAAGTGTTCAGGATCCCACGGGGCTTACGGCTACCACGTTGGACAGTGTAGATATAAGCCATTTACATCACCGCAGAAAGTCCTATTGTACGGCACTGAGGTTATGGTGAAAAGGTAATGTAATACTTCGCAGCCATTTTGCCTGGAACTGTAATTCTCATTCATAAGCCACCTGTTCAATTCACTATTACGTTCGTACAGTGATCTTTCTGCTTAAATTGCAATAATCCGAACCTAGAAATTGACCCTGTTGTGTGTATAAACAAAATATACCCCAAGTAGGTTCTTACCATCATCCAGGGCACCCCTGTCTACATGGAAAACCTCAAGCTGAGTCCCCGTGCACACCACCTGAAGGGGAAGACTCTGGGTGGATTAAAGACCTAAATGCGAAGGTCAGAATTAAAATAGAAAATGTAGGGGTGCCTGGGGGGCTCAGTCGGTTGAGCGTCCAATTTCAGCTCAGGTCATGATCTCACGGTTCGTGGGTTCGAGCCCCACGTCGGGCTCTGTGCTGACAGCTCGGAGCCTGGAGCGGCTTCAGATTCTGTGTCTCCCTCTCTCTCAGCCCCTCCCCCACTCGTGCTCTGTCTCTGTCTCTGAATCTCAAAAATAAAATTTAAAAACAGAGAGCTCTCTCGACCGAAGAGGACGTCAGGGAGACCTGAAGTGTGAGAAGGACTCGGGTCCTTGCTGGCCAGACGGTGAATGGGGGCCACGCGAGCTGGAGCGCGGACAGTGACCCCGGAGCTGACAGCCGGCAAGGAAACAGGGATCTCAGTCCCACGACCAAAAGGAACGTAATTCTGCTGACGCCCGAGTCTGGAACCGTGTTCTCCCCCTGAGCCTCTGTACCTGGCGAATGACACCTTGATCTCGGCCTCGTGGGAGCCTAAGGAGAACCAAGCCAAGCCTGCCTGGGCTTCTGGTCTGCACAACGTGAGATCGTCGATGGGAGCTGTTTGAAGCCACTAAGTGTGTGGTGATTTGTTGCATAGAAACCAAACACAACGGGCAAACAGATGCACCCTGTCTGCGCTGATGGCACAAACAACCTCAATTACCCTTTCAGGCACTGAGTGGCCATGTGCTCCTGGAGAAGCGATCTGATTGGTCTGTAGCGATCATGATGCTTTCCCCCCTTTACCAGGGATTGGTTTAAGGATAGGCGGGTGATGTGCTTCTGCCCAATGAGAGGGGAAGGGAAGTGCTCTAGGCTGATCTCTGGGAAAAAGGAAGCCCAAGGAGGAAGTTATTTTTCTGTCTGTGGATGTGGCAGTGATGCCTGAGACCATGGCAGCCACCTTGTGACCACGAGGGAGCCTTGCCGACAGGCCAAGATGACAAGCCGAGGAAGACAGTGTGGGAAGACTGAGAACTGTAACCCTTGCAGACATGGCTGAGTTTCGAGAAAAGTGCTTTGCCCTGGACTTCTTATGGGTGATGATCAGCGTCCTTAAGACTTAGACCATTTGGAGTCGGGCTTTCTGTTTCTTGCAGCCTCATGTGTTATCCCTGAAAACGGCTCATGGTGCTCCTGGGGGTTAAGTGAGGTTGTCCGGGAGTCCTCAGCGCGTGCCTCACGGCCAGCAGGCGCTTAGCAACCTTAGCCTGCAGTCAGCGCTGCTCGCCTCCTGCCTTAGCCCTGGGGTGAGTGAGGGTTCCACTGGAGGACTGTGGCCGTCGGGGACACTGATCTGTGTCTATGCCGGTGGCCACAGCACTGTCTCAAGAGCTTTATTCCAAGGAAGTGGCTTCTGTGATGGGGGGGGTCTGGCTCAGCCGGTCTGAAATCCACAGGAGGGGGAGCTGACAGGCAGGCTGGGACCCCTGGGCGTAGGTGGGAGGTCAAGTCACAGGCGGAACCCCTTCTTGCTTTCGGGGAAGTCCCAGCCTCGCTTTCAAGGCCTTTCAAGTGATCCAGTCGGGCTCACCCAGATGATCCCTTACTGAGTCACCTGATTGTGGACTTCAATAGCGTTTGTGTTTGGACACCCTGGGGCTGTTACCAAGCGGCGCAGCTGAAGACGGCCACCACTCCGCGGCTCAGCTTTTTCTAGAATGGCTGGGAAATGTCACTTGCTTTTGCTTCCCTTTCTGCTTTCGGCGGCCTGAGCCACCCAGCCCCTCTGGGGGCTCCGCGGAGGTGCAGGGAGCCCGGCCAGGCCGCTGGGCCCGCCCCGGGGCTCGAACCCTGCACTTCCTCTGCCGTTTCCCGAGCGCAGGCCCGCAGGAATCGGAGCCCCGCACGTGAAAACAGGAGAACCACCGTCGGAAGCAGAGCTTGAGAGGCGGCTGCGGAGGGTGAGCTGAAAATAAACCCTGAAGAGCGAGCCTGGGACAGTCCCCGGGGTCCTTCGGGCCGGGGAGCGTTCTCCGCGGCTCCTCAGTTCCGGCTCCTACTTGCCTTCACTGGGGTGGGGGGCGTCCGTCAGGGTCCCAGGGCAGGGGTCACGCTGCCCCTGAGTGGTCCCCAGAGGCTGGTTTGTTCCGTGACTCGCCCCACAGACGCACGGCCGGGCCAGGACTTGACCTTCCCCCCGGGGGACACGGACGTTAAGGAAGCGGTCAGGTCACAAGCGTAAACTGAGGATGGAAACGGCCAAGGGCTGTGAGAGACGCCGGGGGGGAGTGGGGGGCGCACCCGTGGGTGGTGGCCGGATCACTCAGGGCCCTAACGGTCAATGCAAGGAGACCGGTGTTTATTCCAAGGGCAGCAGGAGGCCACAAGATTAGATGTGGCTTTAGAAGGGCCCCGGCCCCGGCCCCCGGCCCCCGGCCCCCCCGGCCCCCCCGGCCCCCCCGGCCCCCACGCGGTTAGCGGGCCGGAGGGCGGGGGAGCAGCCACAGCCGCGCCCACGCTGGTGCCCGGCGGGGCGGCGGCAGCCGCAGGGAGCAGGCGGCTTGGGGACTCGGGCTGACTCTGAGACCCCCACTTAAACATCGCCTCCCCAAGGAAGCCACCCGCCGGGACGGAACTTCCACGCAGCCCCAGCGCCTCGGGCAGTGTGTGCGGAGACACGGCGGTCAAGTTCGAGCGAGGTCCCCGGGGTGGCCCGAAGCCAGTCCGACCCCTGTCTTCACAGGAAGAGTTGACTGGGACAGACTCGTGCAGACGCAGGGCTGGGAAGGCGAGGAGAGGCATGGGCGCACACGGCCCCCGCGAGGAGCCGGCCCTGCCCACGCTTCGTCCTGACCGCGGCCTCCAGGACGGTGAGACGCCGCACTGCCTTTAAGCCGGCCGGCGCCCGTGTTTGTCACGCGGCCGCGCTGACTGGTACACCGTCCCGAGGGCCACAGTAAAGCAGCCTCCTCCCCTCGCCCACTCCCTGTTCGCCCCACTCACTGCCACCCACTGGTTGCCCGCATCCGCCACCCAGGATGTCGGTCCCCCGAGGGCAGAGACTGAGTCACAGCCGCCAGGGCGGCATCGGCACCCTCTGGGCGCGCGACACGTGGGGGAACGAACCGTCTGCGGCTGCGTCTGACAGAAACGGCGAGGAGAGAAGCGAAGCACCCCTGCCCCCCGCCCTTACGGGGGCCCCGAGCTTCCCCAGGTCCCCGCCGCCCCCGATTCGGAGCAGGTGGTGGGAATCCTCAGATGTTTTCACAGTCGAAGCACCTGCCACGCAGGAGGCCACCCTGGTCTTTCCCGGGCTGGGGCCTCTGCTAGGGGCCTCTGCTAGGCTCCGCGGCGGCAGGGACAGGGCACAGGGGCACCGGGCGCCGTCACTGCCCGGGAGAAGCTCCGGGTCTGGCAGCTCCCGCCTCAACGTCCTCCACGTGACCTGGGCCTGGTCAATCAGAGTGATTGGTTCGGAGCAGTCACATGACACCAGCCTGGGCCAATTAGCATGCACTTGGTCAATCAGAGTGATTGGTTCAAGGTAGTCACATGACTTCCGCCTGGGCCAATCAGCATGCACCTGGTCAATCACAGCGATTGGTTCAGAGCAGTCACATGACACCCGCTTGGGCCAATCAGCCTGCCTGGGCCAATCAACATGCACCTGGTGAATCAGAGTGATTGGTTCGGAGCAGTCACATGACACCGGCCTGGGCCAATCAGCACGCACTTGGTCAATCAGAGTGATTGGTTCAAGGTAGTCACATGACTTCCGCCTGGGCCAATCAGCACCCACCTGGTCAATTACAGCGATTGGTTCAGAGCAGTCACATGACTCCCACCTGGGCCAATCAACACGCACCTGGTCAATCAGAGCGATTGGTTCCGACCAGTCACATGATGCCCGCCTGGGCCAATCAGCACGCACCTGGTCAATCACAGCGGTTGGTTCAGAGTAGTCACATGATGCCCGCCTGGGCCAATCAGCATGCACTTGGTGAATCAGAGTGATTGGTTCCGACCAGTCACATGATGCCCGCCTGGGCCAATCAGCACGCACCTGGTCAATCAGAGTGATTGGTTCAGAGCAGTCACATGACTCCCGCCTGGACCAATCAGCACATTCCATGTCCCTGTTGTCAATGCTTGGTTCAAGGATGGGCGTATGACCATGTCCGGATAATCAGAGTTAATCTAAGGATGTCGCTGGAACTACTGGAAAAGAAAAGCTCCGTCTGTTGGGGGTGAGTCACAGGACGAAGCTCACGCTGCCAACACCGGCGGACGCCCTGCTCCCATTCGGGAAGAATGTCTGAAAGTGCAGCCGGCTGGAGGGAGGCAGAGAGGGACTCCACACGGCATGATTTGGACTCCTAGATCCAGCCATGCCTGAAGCCATCCTCTTGAGCTTTTCAGTAGATAACACACCCTCCTCCGCCAGCAACTCTTACTTTTAAGGCGGTCTGAATTTAGAGTCAGTCATTGGCAACAAGTATCCAGCATAACAGCGATATTCTGCTCCCTCAGAAAAAGCATCCGTTTATTTTTCACCATTTCCCCTGCACAAGGACATCTTGATTGTCCATACCGCAGGTCGCTGCATCGGAACATCCCAAGAACATGATGCCCACGGTGCTCCAGGGCTTCTCTGGCTTGGGGCTCAGGCAGAAGCCTGGTTCCGGCAACTGTGGACCGACCAGGGCTGCCAGCCCTCCACGCGGCCCAATTCAAGGTGCCCTTATATCCTGTGGAATTCCTACCTCATGATGGAGGCACTGAAACGAACCCCATTTTTGCAGATGAGGAAACAGGCGCAATAGGTTGAGTGCGAGCTTCCCAAGAGGTGTCCAGGCACCGGAGAAAATAGCACACAGAGGAAAGTGGACAAGGTGGGGCGCCTCGGGCGCCCTGGGTCCGTGGGGCTGGCTCTGACCTGGGGCCCTGGTCCGCCTGTGACCCATCTGCGCGCCTCAGGCGACCCCGCTGGCCTGGAGCCGGACAGCCTGGGACCTGGAAGCAGGGGCGGGCGGAGCCCGTGTCCCCTCTGACCGCAAAGACACAGGGACTGAAGCTTCTTCCCAGCCCCCCGGCGAGGAAGCACGTACGCCCTTGTCTCTGCGACTCTTTAAAAAATTTTTGTTTTTAATGCTTACTTATTATTTTGAGGGAGAGAGAGAGTGTGAGCGGGGGAGGGTCAGAGAGAGAGGGAGGCACAGAACCCGAAGCAGCTCCAGGCTCTGAGCCGTCAGCACAGAGCCCGACGCGGGGCTCGAACTCAGTGACATCACGACCCGAGCTGAAGTCGGACACGTAACCGACTGAGCCCCCAGGCGCCCCTAGACTCGGGGACTCTCGAGGACCGAGTCTAGCGTGGGTGGTGCCCTGTCCTACTGGGCGACCTTGGGAAGACCGCGGCCCGTCTCTGGGCTCCAGCTTCCTCTCCGAAGGACACAGCTGCTGCGTTAGCCTGGACGGTCACGTTCCTCTCCTCGGGAGATGGGGCGCCAGGCCCCGGCCGCTGGCCTCGGCCACACGGGGGGCCCGGCTCTGCCCCGGGGACACCCGGCTGGGGGCCCGCGTTCGCACGGGGGGCCCGGCTCTGTCCCGGGGACACCCGGCTGGGGGCCCGCGTTCGCACGGGGGTCTCCTCTGGGAGAGGCAGCCCTGCCCTCACCGCCCGCGCGCCTGGGACGGAAAGGCCTCGCTCGTTCTCCGTCCCCGCCCTCCGTGACCCCGCCCTCCGTGACCCCGCCCTCCGTGACCCCGCCCTCCGTGACCCCGCCCTCCGTGACCCCGCCCTCCGTGACCCCGCCCTCCGTGACCCCGCCCTCCGTGCCCTCCGTGACCCCGCCCTCCGTGACCCCGCCCTCCGTGACCCCGCCCTCCGTGACCCCGCCCTCCGTGACCCCGCCCTGCCCGCTGCGTCCACGCCGGCCTCCGCCGGGGAGGGGTTTCCGAGCGGCTTGGCTTTTCTGGATAGAAAAGAGCCGGTGTCCCCGCTTCTTTCTGCCTCTAACAGAGCCGGGGACGCCCCGAAGGGACATCGCCAAGACTCGGAGCCACCGGCCGGGCGTGGGCGAGGCGCCCCGTGAGCGCGGCTGGAACCGTCCCAACCTGATACGCCCGCCGCCCACAGACGGCATCACCGTCACACCGGCCGTGCGCGTGTGCGCGTGCGCGACTGTCCCCGTGCCCGCGCCGCACAGCGAGGCGTCGGAGGCAGCCCGGCGTTGCGCTGGGGCTGGAACTCGGGTCCGGGGCTTGCACACTGGCTGCAGGTGCAGAGCGACGTCGCCGCGGGGCAGACGGCCGGCCCCCCCGCCCCCCGCGTCCTAGGGCTGCAGGCGGCCTGGCAGGACCCGCCACCTCGGCCTGCGCCCCGGGCTGCCCTTTGCTGGGAGGCCTCCTCTGAGTTGGTCCGTGTAAACGCGGCCCGTATAGCTCACCCCCCGCCCTCCGGGTCCGAGCTGCCCGTGTCTTCCGTGTTCTCCCGCCGCGTTAACGCGGGGTCAGCGCCGGTGTGAAATCCGGCCGCGCTTGGCCCCCAGGCCCCGGGCCCGCCGCCCGGCCTACGCGGCCCGCACCCAGTCCCGGGGCGCCGGGGCTCGGCGGTTAGGCGCCCGCTCTTGACTGGCTCCGGTCGTGACCTCTCGGCTTGCGGGGTTCGGGCCCCGCCCCACGCCGGCCCCGAGCTCAGGGCGGAGGCCGCTTGGGGTCCCCTCCCGCTCGCGCCCAGCCGCGCTCCCTCTCAGGCTAAATAAATGAGCTTTACAGTCTGCGCAGCGAGTCCCCAGGTCCCGTCCCCGCGGAAGCCAGTGTCCCGGGACAGAGCGGGGCGGGCCTGCGGCTTCGGCCCAGCTCCCGACGGGGCCTCCGGGCCGGGGCCGGGGGCCGCCCCTCGTCAGGTGCCGGAGGCAAGGCCTCGCCGACACGGCTCCTCACCGTCTCCTTGCCTCTCGCCCCCCACCCCATCCGGCTTCCGGGCGCGGCCAGAGGGGCCTCTCTGCTCCCTTGGTCTCCGGGGGGAAGGTTCACGCTCAGCCCGGTGCTCAGAGTCCGCGGCCGCCCCTCCGGCCCCTCGCGCTGCAGAGTCCACCCCAGCAAGGCGCCCTGTTCCCAGGAGGACTGCACCCCTCAGCCTCCGTGCTCACTGCCGCCCGCACTTGCAGAGCCTGAGAAAACTCCTGCTCGTCCTTCAGTCCCCGGCCTGGACGATGCAATTCCCGCAAGAGGTGCCCTGGCCCCCAGCCTCATTCCTGCCTCCTCCATGCTTGTCTACACTCCGCAACTTGGCTAGGGTCCTGTCTGCAACCAGCTGAGACTGTCTGTAGTTTGCTGCCGGCCTCCAGACCGGAAGCTCTTAGGGGCCGGACTCTGTTAATATTAACAATACCAACCACCACCACCATTACTGTTTACGGAGGTGGCTGTGATAAGGGATCAATAATAATAATCACATGATGTTTATTAAACATTTTCTCAGTGCTAAGCACTATTCTAGATGCTTTATACACAGGAGCATTCTGATCTTCGAACGCCTGAGGAAGTGGGTATTAGTAGTAGTAGTAGTAATATTCTTGTCATTCCCATTTTACAGACGAGGAAACTGAGGCTCACAGAACGAGACTGACTTGCTTCAGGTCACATTCTCCCTTCCAACCACTGCACCCGACTGCATCCCCCGATCTCAGTGAATTTTCACGCCAAGACCCAGAGGACCAGAACCCACTTTGTGGATGAGGAAACTGAGGCTCACAGAGAGGAAGGGAAGGGCTCCAAGTCCCACAGAAAAAACGGGAGGAGCTGGGACTCAAACGCAGGTGAGGCTGGGCCCCCACCCGCCTGCCCAGCCCCGCCCCTTCGCGACCCCGGGGATCGCCCCCGGGAGAAAGGCCTCGGTTCCCACGGCGGCCGCCCACACACCTGCTTCCAAGACTAACGGAATCCGTGACCAGAGCCTCCCAGCCCCCCTGCCCCGCCCCTGCCCCGGGGCGTCCCCCCTCCCCGGCCCTGCGGGCTTTGACCCCGCCCCCGCCCCGCCTCTTCACCCCTCCTTCCCAGACAGCACAGCCTGGAGGCGCAGAAGCCCCACCCCTGCTGCAGCGGAGCTGAGCTTTCCGCCCTCTTTTCTGTAAGTTTGAGCTCAGCCCCTGCCCAGGCCTATTTTTCAAGACCAGAAGGGGGATGTGGGCTGCGAGCGCCAGGAGGAGTCGCGGGCGTGGGGGGGAGGGGGGTGTTGAACACGGGGCGTGTCCTCCTCTCTCCCGGGAGGGGCTGGGGGCTCGGTCCCGGGTCCGAGGGGGCCGCTGTGGCTCCACAGGGGGCAGGTGACTCAGGTTTGGTCAATCAGACGTCAGGTCCTCCCCCCGCCCCTCCCCCACCTCTGGTGGGTTCAGGGGTGAATGTTTCCCAGTGGGTTCAGTGATGTCCAGATCCAGGACTTCGGCGGGGTGCCCTCAGACAGGAAGCGATCTTTCTACTGGGCTTAAGAGCTCTGAAGAGGGAAGTGCCCCGACGGCTGCCAGCGGAGAGAACTTGGCCTGAGAGAGAAGCAGAGCTTCTCTGTCCTGGTGACACTGTTTGAGCACCTGGATCCAGCCATGCCTGAAGCTGCTCTGCCTAGACTTTCCCAGGAGCCACCTTCTTTCCGAAACCGAGTGAGTCAGAGTGAGGCTTTCGGGCACTCACGTAAGAGAGCTGGCTGGCGGGAGGAAAGAGAAAACAGAGAAGAGAAAGGTGGAGAGAGGCTGGGAGAAGGGACCCGGGCGGGGTGCGGGGGCGAAGGACGCTGGACGAATCGGGATGTCGAGCGCCACACAGAGGTCTTCGTGCTCACAACTCTGCTGTAGGAGGGACCGTCTTGTGGGGTGTGAAGACCTGAGTCTCTGAGACGCGGGGGTGTGAGCGGCCTGGGAAGCGGGAGCCGGAGCCGGACGGGCCGCGACGGCGCAGGTCCCCCCTCCTGGCAGACTGGGCGGGTCCGCTGAGCCCCTGGGTCCTGTCTCGCTCCCGGAGGCCTGAAGACCCCTTTGAGTCCGTACGATCTGGGACCGACTCCCACCGCTGTGGAAACAGTTCTTCCCCGGGGCCCCCTGCACACAGCGCCTCTGCGCCCCAACACGTGTTCGGGCCCCAGGGGAGCCTCGAGAGCAGCAGCCACGCGCCCGCCCTTCCTGGGCACCCGACGCACCCCCGTCCCCCACGGAAGGTGCGTACGGAACGTGGAACTAAGAAGCGAGCACCGTCGGTTGCTCACATATTTACTGTCCGTTCTCTTGGGTTCCCGTCAGGAGGGTGAATTCGTTCAGGTGCTGAGGGTCCCCACGTACCAGGAGGTGCAGACCTGGGTGAAACGTCTCCGTTTAAGAGGGGACGGAGCCAAGGTCAAAAACGAGGAGGAGCCTGCGTGGGGAGTGGGAGACGGACCCGAAATGCCCAGACGAGTCAGGACTGGGTGTTTGTTTCGTGGTGTGTGTGTGTGTGTGTGTGTGTGTGTGTGTGTGTGTGTGTGTGTTATGTTGTCGTTTTAGACGGGGAGGGGAAGCACAAGCAGTAGAGGGAGAGAAAGTGAACTTTTTTTTTGAGACGGAGAGAGAACTCGAGCAGGGGGTACAGGGGGAGAGCGGCTCAGAGCCTGGCGTGGGGCTCGACCTCACAACCCTGAGCTCATGACCTGAGCTGAAATCAAGAGTCAGACGCTTCAGCGGCTGAGCCACCCGGCGCCCCAGGGGCTGAGGCACCGAAGACCTCGCCTGGCCAGCTCCCCCGAGGCTCCTGCGCGCCGCCGGGTGCCAGGGACCGGCTCACCCGTGACCCGAGGCGACAGGACCCCCACTTGCTGGCTTGGGCGCTGTCCCCATATACGGACTCAGCAGTGACGAGGCTTCAAGCTGAGAACTGAAGGTCAAGTCGGCCGAGTCAGGCCGTGGAGGAGGCGGATGGGGGGCCCGGTGGGGGCCCCCCGCAGCCCTGGGGATGGGGCTTCTCCAGGACCATGGCTCTGCCGAAGACGGGCTCGCCGCTGGCCGCCCCAGGGCACCCGGAGCGCTTGTCATCACCGCAGAGGAGCGGGGGAGCGACGAAGGTCACGACAGCGTCCACAACACGGGGACCGAGCAGCACGAAGGAGGGTGTGCGGGCTTGAGGAAGAAGTAGACGGGAGTCCGGGCAACCGAGGCACCATTTTGGGGCGACGGCAGAGCGGAGAAGGGACGCTGGCCCGCTGCTGGGAAGGCCACCAGGGCCCCGGGACGGCCCGGGTCTGGTTAGGAGGCCACCCCAGGGCTCTGCTTCCTCGTTGGAAAAACAGCGGCTCAGATACCAACCTCCGAGGTTACGAGAAGGTCAGAGCGCGTCCGTGCCTGGGACGGTTCTGGAAGAGTCGTCCGCTCGGCGGGTGGCTTCAAGCTGCCGTTCCGGCAGGGCCCTCAGTCATCTGCAGAACACCCCGAGGTGCTCCAGGGCGACGTCACTTAGGAGGGCGAGGGCGTGACCACGACCGGGCTCCGGTCTGTGGGGGTTTGGGTTTTTCCGCCCACCGAGGTCCCGGGCCCAGTGCCACAGAGGGACGCGGGAGTTCCTGACACCCGTGTGCAGGGGTTGGGGGGGTGCAGGACTCGGGCCGTCGCCAGCCTGGCCTGGGGTGTGGCCGGGGCTGCTGGGGCCTGGCCTGGCCTTGCCACGCTGGGGGCCGCTTCCTCTCTGGCCTTGGTTCTCACCCAGCAAGTGCAGGTAAAATCACACCTGCCTCTCAGGCCGTCGAGCGGCTCACCGGCCCCCGCCTGGCGCTCGGCTCGCGTCCTCGGCTCTTCCCCCCCCCGCCCCGCCCGCCCTTTCCCTTCGTCAAAGAAGGAGAGCTTTGGGGCAAGTTGGCCCACAAACTCTGATCACAGAAAACAGGCCGAGGGGGTCTGCCCCCCGGGGCTGGGCATGGCTTCGGGGGCGTGTTTATGGGGGCAGGAAGACGGGCGACAGGCCACCTCCGCGTCACCGTGACCCTCACAGTGTCGCTCTTTCTCGGGTCCTCGGTTTCTCATTCCCTGGGCATCTCCTTGGGGCCTGTGCAATATCTGCACCTCTTTTTTCTCTCACCAAGAGAACCTAGTTTCGTTTGGGGCCGAAGTGTGACCGGACTCTCCTGTAGACAGGAGTGACCATGTGACACGGTTCTGGCCCAGGAGATGGAGGGGCACGTTCCGGTGGGGAAGGGGTTAGTCTCCCTGGATACAAAGGCAAAGCTCGCTTGAAGAAAATCCTCCCCACCCTCAGCAGCGCCCATCCTTCTTCCAATGCCTGGAAGGCAGACGTGAGGCCTGGCGGGCGGCAGCCATATTGTGACTGTGAGTCCACCAAAAAAGGTGAAGTGGAAAGAAGGGAGGGAGGGAGGGAGGGAGGGAGGAAGGAAGGAAGAAAGAATGACTATAGGAGGTAGGGGCAGGCTGACCTCACTTTTCCACTTTCTGGCTGTGTGGCCTTGGGCATGTTACTTCACTTCTCAGAGCCTCACTTCCCACCATCAGTAAAATGGGGATGAAACCTCTACCTTGGCCCAGTGCTTGTGAGGGTTAAGTGGTGCCATGGAGACAAACCCACCTTCCAGTGTAAAGGGCCCCCCAACATCTGCAGCGGGGCCTGTGGTCAGGCCGTGGGAGACAGTTCCGTTCGGGTAAAACAAAGAAGAGACCCTTCGTTTCTCCCCTTGGAGAAAGTTCCAAGGCTGGACACGGGCCCCAGGCCCGGGCCTCGGGCCCGTCAGCTATGCAAACAGGAAGTGACTGTCCAAACATGAGGGGCTGCGCGGGGCTGGCCCAGAGTGTCCGTGAGGAGAGGACATGTGTCTCCTCATCCCCCAGCTGGGAGCCCCTCAGAAGTCGAGGGGGAGGCCCCTCCTCCGAGGGGCGAGGTTCGAAGCCTCCCGTCTGGCTGCCTTCCCCAGGGGCTAGGCCAGACCACCTTCCTCTCTGGCCCTGGCCCTCCCGGCTCTTTGTCACAACCCGCCCCCCCCCAGCCTCCAGCCACTCGGCCTCCTCTCAGTTTCTGGAATGTGCCGGGTCCTCTAGCCTCCGGGCTCTGCCCCTACGCTTTCCATTTTCTAGCGCTGCCCCGCTTCTCCCCTCCCTTCTCCCCTCCCGACTCGCCCCTGCTCGGCCTGGGTGCTGGCTGAGCCCCGCCCCTCCCCCTCCCCCTCCAGCGGCTGCCTCCTCATCCCAAGATCTCGCGGCTCCACAGCGGCCACCAGAGCAGGGGCTTGGGGCCGCCTTGCCCCCAGTCCCCTTCCCGGTACCCGGTGTGGCCTCTGTATACAGTCAGTGCTCAGTAAATGCGGAGGTCAGGCAGGCAGCGGTGCCTTGCGGTTCCAAAGGGAGAGGGGGCTGTTCACTGAGCACCTGCGGCAGCGAGGCAGGACCTCCGCAGCCACTCTGGGGGCAGGGTCACACTTGTGGCCCAGGCCCTGCTCGGATTCAGACCTGTCCCCAGCCCAGCTTCCCGCCTGGCGGAGCTGGGCGAGGGTGGCTGTCCATCTGCTTCCTCATCTGCAGAATGGGGGTACGCGGGTGCCTGAGTCACAGGGCCACAGTGAGGGTTCAGTCGGGCCACTAAGTGCTTACTTAGCTCAGAGTCCAGCGCACGTTAACGACTCAGCAGCTGCTAGCTACTGTCATCGTCGTCATCGTCATCATCATCACCACCATCATCACCATCACCACCATCACCATCACCATCATCACCACCATCATCACCACCATCATCATCACCACCACCACCATCACCACCATCATCATCACCACCATCATCATCACCACCATCACCATCATCATCACCATCACCATCATCATCATCACCATCATCATCACCACATCATCACCATCATCATCACCCTCATCACTCTCATCACCCTCATCACCACCATCATCACCATCACCATCATTGTCATCGTCACCATCATCAGCAGCATCAGCATCAGCATCATTACCATCACCATCATCACCACCATCACCATCATCACCATCACCATCACCATCACCACCATCATCGCTATCATCCGCCACCATCACCACCATCCTGCCATCCTGCCATCATCACCACCATCACCACCACCATCACCATCACCACCATCATCACCATCATCACCACCATCACCATCACCACCATCACCATCATCACCATCACCATCACCACCATCACCATCACCATCATCATCACCGTCACCATCATCATCATCACCGCGGTGGATCAAAGAACGGATACGAATCACCATGTCCCATTGCGACCCACCCCGGGGCAGATGGAAGGCGTCTGGGGGCGAACCGGCATCGGCCTGGGTGCCGAGCAAGGGATGGACTCATCCACGTCGCGAGACATGGGAGAAGCCGGGCGACGGGGGGGGGCCTCCCGAAGTGAGGGGCCCGCGCGTGCGGGGGGGGGCCGCCCCTGGGCGGGGGGCGCCCGCGCTCACCTGTAGCGCCGCAGCTCGCCCTCCAGCCGCCGCACGCAGCGCCGCAGGCCGGGCACCTGCGTCGCCAGCGCCTCGAGCTCGCGCACGCGGCCCAGGCTGCGCAGCACCGCGTCCCGCGCCGCCTCCGCGCGCCGCCGAGCCTCGGCGTGACCCCGGCGCAGCCGCCCCGCGCGGGCCTCGGCCGCCCGCCAGCGCCCCGCGCCCGCCGCAGCTCCCGCGCCGCCGCCGCCTGCGCGCCCGCCTGGCTCTTCCAGAGGCCGACCTGCGGGGACAGGGCCGCGGGCACGGCGGTGAGCGCCCCGGGGCACGCACGGCGCCCGTCTGTTGCGCACGCTGCCTAGGCCTCCCGCGCGTCCGAACTCGGGTAATTCCTCGCAGTGGTCCTAAGGGGCGGGGGCTCCGATGAGCACCCTTCCTCCGGGGCGGCGGAGACGAGAGCGGCCCCCACGGGTTCCCGCGCGTTACGACTCCTCCCCGCCCCGGCGGCGCTCAACCTTGCGAGGCTCCCCCGATCCCGACCCCTAGACTCGGGGAGCAATCGAAGCGTCTCGGAAGGGCGTTTCCGGACCCCCGGGGGTCTGGTCAGCACGCTTCCGAGGATGGGGCTTCTGTCTTGTTTCCCGCCGTGCCTCCGACGCCTAAACCAGGCCTGGCACACGGTGGGTGCGCAGTAAGTACCTGGAGGGTGAATGGGCCTGGACCCTCTTACTCCGCCCTCGCGCCCTTTGCTTCTCCGGTGCTTCCTGGTTGCCGGCCCCCCGCCGGGTGCACAGCTACGGGCACTGCCGGCAGCGTGCCCCCCTCGGCCACTCCGGGCTGGTGGCCGTGGGCAGCGCCCCTCCCTCCGCTGCCTCGGGGCGCAGGCTGCTCTTTAACTCCTCGCACCCCTACGCCCTTGGCACGAGGCTGGGCACGGCGCTCAAGGGCTTGTTACGGAATCCAGCTGCTTGGGCTGGGTCCGTATCTCACGCTTCCTCCTCTATATCCCAGAGGCCGCCTGCCCCCCGGGGTCGGTGGCGGGTGACTGCCTGAGGAACAGGGACACCCCCTATTTAGCACCGGGATACCAGGCCTGGCCCCGAGGGAGGCCCTTGAGTATCCGCTGAATGATCCACTGAGCTGCTGGTCTGCGGTTACGCAGGGAGCTCCTTCGGGGCGGGAACGGGCCCTCTTCACCCCGTATCCCCTAACCTCTCCCCCGACCCCACAGCCTGGCACGGCAGAGGGCTCCAGATGCCTGTTTAACGACTGACTGTGTGAGCCGGCCCGGGTGTCCTGGGAGAACGCGACTGCCGTGAGGGCGGGAGCGGCGTGGGCTGGGGACCTGCGCGGACCGGCGGGGACACGGAGAGGACGCAGGTGAGCCGCGGGGGGGCGGGGCCGCCTCGCCCCCGGTTCCGCCCCACGACCCCGCCGCCGTGCAGCCGCTGCCCCCCGCGCCCGCCCCCGCGCCCCCCGCGCCCGCCCCCGCCGGCGCACCTGCAGCGCGGCCCGCAGGTCCTCCGCCAGCTCGCGCAGGCTGCCGTTCTCCTCCTCCAGCCGCGCCAGGCGCTCGCCGGGTCGCCGGGGTCGCCGGGGCCGCCGTCCGGGCCGGGCGCGCGGGGCGCGCGGCGGCGGCGGCGCGGGCGGGTCCGCGTCTCGACGCGCTCGCTGAGGCCGAAGTAGCCGCGGAGGCGCGCGTGGAGCCGGCGGAAGGTGAGCTCGGGCGGCTCCTCCTCCGCGGCGCGCAGCCCCAGGACCGCGCAGAGGGCGCGGAGGTCGGCGCGGGGCAGGCGGCCGGCGACCTCCTGCAGGGCCGGGTCCGGGCGGGCGGCGGGCACCGGCGCCTCGTCCTGCCCGCCGCGGCCCCCCCGCGCCGCTGCGCCGGGGCGCTCGGCACACACTGGGCGCGCCGCCCGGGCGCCGGCACGGGTCGCCCGCCGCCCCCGGGGCCCCGCCGCTCGGCTCCATCGCCGCCGCGCCGCCGGGGGCGGCCCCGGGGCTCCTCGGAGGGCGGGGGCTCGGCGGCCGCCTGCGTGTGTCCCGCGCCGCCGGGGAGGGGGCGGGGTGGGGCCCGGCCCCCCTCTCGGTCTGGCTCCTCCCGGGACCCCGCGCCCTCCTCCCCTCGCCCCTCCCACTCCCGGCGCCGTTCAGCCCCCCGCCCTCGGCCGCGCCCGCGCTGCGCCGAGTTTGCCGGGACCGCGGGCGGCGTGGGCGCCGGAGCCGGACGGGGGCGCAGCCCGGGCCTGTGCGGGGGCCGTGTCCCCGAGCCCACGCGTGGCTCCACCCCTTCTCCTCCAACGGGCTTTCCGGAATAGCCCCTCGAGGGGCTCCGACCGCCCCTGCCCGCGCACGTGCACAGACGCCCCCTCCCGTGTGTTCACACCCGGGCGCTCGGGCCCCCACGTCGTGTCGCTGCCCCGTCGGCGGTGCGGGGAGCTCGCGCGGTGACCGGCCCGGAGGGGGGGTCGGGGGGTGACCGGCCCGGAGGGGTGCGGGGGCGACCGGCGCGGAGGAGGGGTCGGGGGCGACCGGCGCGGAGGAGGGGGTCTGGGGCGACCGGCGCGGTGGAGGGGGTTCGGGGGCGACCGGCGCGGAGGAGGGGGTCTGGGGGCAACCGGCGCGGAGAAGGGGGGTCGGGGGGCGACCGGCGCGGAGGAGGAGGGGTGCGGGGGCGACCGGCGCGGAGAAGGGGGTCGGGGCGACCGGCGCGGAGGAGGGGTCTGAAGAGCGACCGGCGCGGAGGAGGGGGTCTGGGGGCGACACAGAAAGCGGCGGAGGAGGGGTGCGGGGCGACCGGCGCGGAGAAGGGGGTCGGGGGGCGACCGGCGCGGAGAAGGGGGGCGGGGGGTGACCGGCGCGAGAGAAGGGGGGGCGGGGGTGACTGCCGCGGAGGAGGGGGCGGGGGGTGACCGGCGCGGAGGAGGGGTGCGGGGGGTGACCGGCGCGGAGGAGGGGGTGCGGGGGGCGACCGGCGCGGAGGAGGGGGGGCCGGGGGGTGACCGGCGCCCTGGGGCCCCGCGTTCGGAGCCCTCCGCGTGGACAGACCTCCGCCCGCCCGGACGCAACGCCCTTGGCGCCCGTGGGCGGCGAGTGGGCTGTGGGGGCAAAGCCGCCCTCGGGGGGCCTGGCCCTCCAGCCGCGTTGGGGCGGCGGGCGGGTTGTTCAGCTGCCCTTGGCTGCGAGGTGGGCGGGTGCGGGCTTGGGTTCAGCCCCAGAAATGTAAACGTCAAATCCCGGATTTCGAAAAAGCACTGAAGTTCTGTCTCCTCTCCTGCAGTCTCCCAGAGTCGGCAGTTTATTTGGTAGATTAACTCATTCTTGAAGATTTTGCCCAAGGGAAGGACCTAGATGCTTCTCCCCACCCATTTTGGACATATTTTTTTTTTAATTATAAAAGTAATATCATTTTGACAAAAAGTTTTCCATCAGTTCCACTTCTTGGCTTTGACTTTAGAAAAATACGTCCTGCGTATTCACAGGGTGTTCGCTGCCTGTTTGTGACACTGAGAAGCTGGAGACACCCCGTCCCCGCCGCCTCGTCCCCGTCCCCCGTCCCCGCCCCCCCGTCCCCGTCACCCCGACCCCATCACCCCGTCCCCGACGCCCTGTCCCCATCCCCGCCCCCCGTCCCGCCCTGTCCCTCCCCGCCACCCGGTCCCCGTCACCCCGACCCCATCACCCCGTCCCCGACGCCCTGTCCCCCCATCCCTGCCAGCCCGTCCCCGTCGCCCCGGGCCTCCCGTCCCCGTCCCCCCGCCTCCGTCCCCGTCCCCGCCTCCGACCCCCGTCCCCGTCCCCGCCCCCCCCGTCCCCGTCACCCCGACCCCGTCGCCCTGTCCCGCCACCCGGTCCCGTCGCCCCGTCCCCGTCCCCGTCACCCCGTCCGCCGCCCCGACCCCGCCGCCCCGACCCCGTCCCCCGTCAGCGCAGTGAATCCCCCAAAACGGGGGACTGAGCTGAGTAAGTTGCAGCGTACTATGTACAGTGTCACGACTTACACAACAAAACCGCACAGAACGTAGTAAATACTTTCTGTGAAGACGTGTGCACAACTCAGAACTGGTTTGTGGTTATTTCTGGCCTCACAGATGTGTCGCCTTCGCTCTGACATTTCTCTTTTCGACGAGACGACGCCTCCCCTTCCTCTCTGTGTCTCCCTCGTCCCTCCCTTTGTTCTCCGCCTTCCTCTCAGGGAGGACACACCTTATTCCCCGTTTAGACGCCATAACATTCACCCCCTTAACGGTGTGAGTAAGTGCTTCTGGTGCGTTTGCAGCGGACGTAACCGTCGCGGTCTAACGGCAGAACGTTTTCCCTAAGACCTTCGCGCACTCAGCTCGTTCCCGCGTCTGCACCTTCTGCCCCCAACCTCGGGCGCTGGCGACCACCCCTTCCTGCGTCTGTGGGACGTCGCGGGGAAGTGGAGTCACACGGTATGTGACTGGCTCCTTTCTGAAAATATTAACAACAACGTTTTCAAGGTTTGCCCACGTTGTAGCACGAGTCAGTACTTTCTTCCGTTTCATGGCTGAGTCCTACGCCCACCCACCCCCCACCCCCGGGTGTGGATCCTGGTTTTGCTTATCTGTCCATCAGCTGATGGACATTTGGGTTGTTCCCACCCTTTGTGGGAGCTGTGAACATTCATGTTGGTGTTTTTGTGTGGACATGTTTTCATTTCTCTTGTTGTGTAGATCTGGAGTGGGACGGCTGCTTGGATGCTATTTTATTTTAATGTTCGTTTATTTATTTTTGAGAGAGAGAGTGAGCACGAGCGGGGGAAGGGCGTAGAGAGAGAGTCCCAAGCAGGCCCCACGCGGTCAGCCCAGAGCCGCACGTGGGGCTCGATCTCACAACCGTGAGATCGTGACCTGAGCTGAGATCCAGCGTCAGCCACTTCAACCAACGGGCCACTCGGGCGCCCGCTGGGTGGTGGTTTTATGTCTAACTTTTGAGGAACTGCCCAACTTTTTCAAAATGGCTGCCCCATCTCCCTTCCCATCAGCCACGTTTTCCTGCGCTTCTTGGTGGGTTAGTAAAACGGATGGTCTCAGTCTGGCCTCCTGCGGCCCCCAGGTCGGGTCACCGTGCCCCCAGCCTTGCTCAGCAAGCCCCTGTTCTGTTCTCTGTGTTCCCGCCCCCCCTGGAGTCAGTCGGGCTGTCCAGTGCTCCCCGAGCCCACTCCGCGCCCCCCCAGTGTCTCTCCCCTGCGTTATTGCACCAGGCTCCCCTAAGAACGGCCCTTGGACTCGTACAGCCTGTGCTCCATGACCAGAGGGTCCCCCCTCTGCCCACGACCCCCTAAGTCTTTCCCGCTCACGAGGACTAGAGGCGAGGCCGTGCGGCCCTGCAGTCGCCCCACGTTCCTCCGCTGTTACCACTGCCTTCCTCCCTGAGCCCCTCTCTCCTGACTCACCGCAGGGTGTTTGCATCTGCTTCCCCAGCTCTTTACAGCCCCCCCACCCCCGCCTCCAGGGCCTTTGCTCCCTGGAGAGCACTCTGCACCCCCGACAGCCCATCTGGCCTGTGTGTGTCGTCCGTCCGCCTGTACGAGGCCGTCAGTCAGCCGGGAGGGCAGCAGCCGCTGCCCCGGAATAGCGTCAGCCACACTCAGAGGAGAGGCTCTCCAGCTTCCCCAGCTCGGCCGGCTCCTCCCGGGTCGCCCCTGGGTGTGGCGTCGTGTGTCACCCTCCACAGATTTTCCTGGCCTACAAATGTACATATAGTTTTTTAAAAAATATTTTTATTTATTTCTAGGAGAGAGAGAGACAGCGTGAGCAGGGGAGGGTCAGAGAGAGAGGGAGTCACAGACTGAAACAGGCTCCAGGCTCTGAGCTGGCAGTCAGCACAGAGCCCGACGCGGGGCTCGAACCCACGAACCGCGAGATCATGACCCAAGCGAAAGTCGGACGCTTAACCGACTAAGCCACCCAGGTGCCCCGCTACATATAGTTTTTATTTGTATTTTTTTTAAGGCAGCGATTACACCACGTTGTAACTTATCGGGGGGCTCAGGTGAGGCCTGAGCTTTCGCACGGCCAGGCGCTGACAACGCAGCTTGTGGGGACGCACGAACTCCCTGCGTCTAGTGCGAAGCCCCCCTCTGGCCGGCGTGGGGGGATTCAGTGTCCTCTGATCCAGCCACGTTGGAATCAGAGACTCCCCATGCTGGTAGTCGGCGGGGTGTCCAGCTGGACCTCCGAAGTATTGGACCGCCCCCCCCCACCCCCGCCCCAGGCCTGGGGGTTTGCTGCGTAGAACAGGGCTCTGGATCTTGGCTCTGGACTTCCCAGCCCCGCTTCTGCAATTGAATAGGATTTGATTTCACGTTAGCGCTGAGCTGGCCCGGCCGTCGCCGCAGCTGGGGGCGGCTTTTGGTGACGGAATCCTTTGAACAGCAGTGTTCCCGGGCCTTCCACACTGAAAAGAAAGCCTTTACATATCTTGGCGCGGAGCCTTGCGCCCCTGGCCCCCTCCGCTCAGCAGGGCGGGGAAGTCAGGGTTTCATAATGGTGGCCTGTCAGGGCTGTGCGTCTGCGGGCCAGGGTTACCAGGCACGTCTGAAACCATCCCGGTTGGACCCACAAGGTTTTTGTTTAAGTGAGCAGACTCAGAGGGCTCCTGGGCCCTTTTGTCTGAGCTGGGGGACGGGTGTGTGCCTGCGTGGGGGAGAGCGGGGGCCCCGCGCGGAGAGATGACTTTCTGAAGTCAGTTCAGGGTTGTCTGAGCCATTTCAAAAAGTATGTTGTTTAAAGCGTCTTTCAACAGCCCAGAAAAACGCTGACCGGCAAAAATCACCGCCGTCAGAGGGGACCGTGGATTCTTCTGATGTATTTATTTCCGGGCGTTTTCCCTGCATTTGGGCATGAAAGGACTTCACTGGGGTGGTTGCTAAGGGGCTGGGTACATCTGTCGAAGCACTTAAAAGGCCGAGCTTTCGAGGACGTGAATTGTACCTCATTCAACTCAACCTAGACAGACACAGTGGAAATGCTCTTGCTGCGGATCTTTCCTTGCACATCAACTCTACTTCCTGAACAGCTTTGCCGTCATTAATATTCCTTTGCAAACGTTCTTGAGACAGTTTCATGTTGCCTCTTAGGAGCCGTGAGGCGTTTCATCCCCCCGCACCCCCCCCCGCACGGACGCACATCAAGGTGGTTTGGGGTTTTTCTCCATTAAAACAACACTGTACACTGTTGACTCTCTATCCGGAGTGATTTACTACTGTGCCAAGGGGTTTGCACCTTTTATAAGCTCCTTCTATTGTCGAACCGTTTTTCAGAAAGCTTTGGTCTTCTGTAGGCCCCTCCTGCCCCCCTCCCCCCCCGGGGTGTCTGGGAATGTCTGGGAGCCAGCATTTTCAGTGAGAAAGCTTTTATATTTTCAGGGGTCTTGGTTAGTGGATTTGCTTAGGGTTCAGACACCAAGTTTTACTCCTCTCTCTAGTAAAAATCGGACTGAGCCAGGCAAAGCACGGATGTATTTCTTAGATACAGCGACAAATGCATGGTCCAAAAAAGAAAAAAAAAATCGATAAATTGGACCTCATCAAAATTCAAAACTTTTGCACTTCAAACTGCAACGGTAGAGATGCCATTAAGAAAATAAAAGGACTGGCAGGAGACCAGGAGAAAATATTTGTAGACATAGGCCCAACAAAGGACTTGTATTCCGACTTCACAAAACACTCCTACAGCTGAATAATAATCCAATCAAACAGTGGGCGAAAGACAGGAAGAGACATTTTACCAAAGAGGATTATGGATGGCCACCAAGTCCGTGAAAAGATCTCAGTGTCATTAGTCACTGGGGAAGCACAAAATAAAACCACAAAGAGATACCATTTCATACTCGTGAGAACGGCTATAGTAAGTTAGACAATAAGTGCTTTCTGGGGGCGGGCAGGAGCCCTCCTCCTATGATGGTGGAATGTGAACTTGTGCGGCCACTTTGGAAAAACGGTTTGGCCATTTCTCAGAGAGAGAAACGTGAAACTACTGATGTGGAGATGGCGGGGTTTGGAGCCATCAGTCAAGAATGAATTCTTGCGGCATCTTGGGTACAAAAAGCTGGTTTTATTAAAGCTCAGGGACAGGACCCCAGGGCCGAAGAGCTGCGCTGGGGCTGTGAGCAGTGACTGGTTATATACATGCAAGTTGGGAGGGGGTTAAGGGACAGCCTAAGACTGAGGAATTTCCAGGATCTTGAGGGACCAACTGCTGTTAGGAAAAGGTCATTTACTACCGTCTAGTAAAACCTCAGTCATGAGACCCTTCGGATGTGTGTCAGGAGGCCGTATGCTTCGAGGAGGATTGCTAACATATATCTTGGGGGATAAAGGAAGTTTCCAAAGGGATTTTTGTATGTGAGAGGAGACTCACGGGATCTTGGAGGTCAGGATGACGTTAAGCAAAGATTGCCTTTTGCTCTCAGCAAAGTATTAACGTCCAGGCAGCCGAGCTCCTAGAGGAAGGTCACCCTGCCTGTTTCAAGGATGTGTTAATGGGCTGTAAGTTGTAAGGAAATTTATTTTTTTTCTTTTGCCTTTGTTCCCCACACCACGACCACGTGACCCTGCTCTTTTACCCCAAGTGTCTGCTCAAGGGAAATGAACACATCTGATCAGGCAGAGACTTTCATGGGAACGTTCATGGCAGCGTTTTTCATAAATGTCTGCGTGTTCGGCCTCAACGTCGTTGAGGGATGAACGGAGAGACAAAATGTGGTCTATCCCACAATGGAACATTATTTAGCAACCGAAAGGAATGAAGTATTGATTCATGCTACAGCGCGGATGAGCCTCAGAAACATGCTAAACGAGAGAGGCCAGTCACAAAGCCAAACCACGTAACATACGACTCCGCTTACCTGAAATGTCTGGAAAAGGCAGAGTTTTAGAGGCAGAGGCAGATTAATGGTGGCCCCGGGGCTGGGAACAGAGGTTAATTGTACATGTGCATGAAGGGCCTATTAGGGAGACGGTTGATTTCATCGCTTGGTAAAGTTACCGAAAATCACTGGACTCTACACTTGAAATGGGTACATTTTATGATATAAAATATACCTCAATATAGCTGTTTAAAAGGGGGGGGGTTAGAGATGCCAGGAAGAAGGTGGGTGTAGCTTTTCCCCAAATAGGCATCCTCTGCCAGAGGCTTAGGAGAACTTCAGAAAGCCTTCTAGATGCCCATGGAAAGCTTTGGGGCTCCCCTATCCTGGGAGGAAGAAAGAAGTGACTGAATGCCTTCAGATCGCTCCCATCCATGGGATGCGGGTCTGCGGTGTGGCTGTGCCCTTCCTTCTATGCAGGGGTGGGGTCTGTTCTCCATCCCCTCGAATCTTGGCTGGCCCTTGTGACTTGCTCTGGTCACTGGACGTGGCAGAAATGACACTGTCCTAATTCCCAAGCCTCAGTCTCAACAGGCCTTATAGCTTCCACCTTTGCTTTCATGGATAACCCTGCCCTGAGAATGCCACGTGAGGCTGCCAGTCCAGCCCGGTGGGGTGCGGGGGGGCCACTTGGAGGGTGAGGGGGATGGACTGAGGTACCCCAGCCAAGGGCACCGACTGCCAGACGTGTGAGGCCATCTCAGACCTCCCAGCCGTGACGATACAGATGATCCAGCCCAGTGAGCGAGCCCAGGCCACACCGGTGAAGAGTCACCGGTCTGTAGAGCTGTGCAGAATAACAAGTGGCTGTCGTTTGATGCCACTGAGTTTTGGGATGCTTTGTTACGCAGCAATAGGCAACGGGAACATGTACTCATTTTTCTTTGCTTTTCTTCCTGCCTGTCCTGAGGGCATCTTTGTTGAGGTGAGGTTGTGGACCCACCTCTCACACCCGAGTACCAGCTAGCATACCTTTGCCCTTACCCTATCCCATGATGCTCTGGGTCTTGACCTAGACATCATTTCTCTCAAGGCAGTGGTTCTAAACCTTGGCCGTGCAATAGAATCTGGGCGGAGGCAACTTTAAAAAATACGGGGTCTGTTCCGGTTATTTTTTTATTAAATTTTTTTTGTAAATGTTTTTTTTTTATGTTTTATTTATTTCTGAGAGAGACAGCATGAGCAGGGGAGGGTCAGAGAGAGAGGGAGACACAGAATCCAAAACAGGCTCTGAGCTGTCAGCACAGAGCCCGACGCGGGGCTCGAACCCACAAACCGTGAGATCATGACCTGAGCCGAAGTCGGACTCTTAACCTGCTGAGCCCCCCAGGTGCCCCGACTTGTCCTTATTAACGGGACCTTTTGGGAGCCGGTGTATCCTCACAGCCTTCTTCCTACCCTGTGTGTGTCTCTTCGGCACTTGCTGGTGTGCGGACGGGGGGTCCAGGGTGCCGGGGGTGCAACATGATGGGGTGGCGTGGCGTTTCGTGGGGAGAGTGGGAGTTCTCCTCTCCAGGGTGCTCGCTGCATTTTGGGGACTTGCCCTCATAGTCATTCTTGAGCCTCGGGTTTTTTAGACTGATTCAACCCGAGGAATGTTGGAGGGCCCCAGCCAGGGGGCGGTATTCTAGAAGGGGTGGTCTAGGGAGGCGGCAAGTGGGAGGCAGGGGACCCGGGTAGCCCCAGCTCTGCCACGGTTTTGCCCTTTAACCATGGGTAGGTCGTATCTCAGCGCAGAGCCTCAGTTTCCCCAACAGTTACACGTGTGGAGTCTCACCTCCCATTTTCTACTCTGAGTGACCCGAGCGGAGCTACTCTCCCTTAACAGAAAACCTGAGGTGGCCCCTCACTGCCCGGGCTTGAGCCCTGCCTGCCCTCCACACCCGTGTCCCAGGCGCCCGCTGCCCACCACTCCGGCCTCATCGCCCCTTCCCGGAATTTGCCATGCAGCTTCACCCCCTGGGCTCTTGCATAGGCTCTTCCCTCTGCCCGGAATTCTTTCTCTGGCTTTCATCCCCTGGCAAACCCCACAGCTGGCCTCTGTCACCTCCTCGATGAAGCCCGCCCCCGCCCTCCTGCCAGTTACCTCTGCGGCCTGCTCCTCCGTGCCAGGCGTGTCACCAGGCCCGGCCTCAGTTTCCTCATCTGGGAGCTGGGCTCATGGTCACTGAACAGATTTCTCACGGGATTTTAAGGACGATGGCGACAGAAGCAGAGAATCTATGTGGAGGCGGCTTGGGGTAGAGTAGGGATATCCGAGTTTTCAGAGAACGGAAGGTGGGGGCGGGCGGCCGTATGGGGGGCCGCATCCTTGTCCCCTGTGCTGAGGTGAGGGCGGCGTGTGTAAAAGGCGCTCACGTTCAGATCCGGAATTCTTTGAAGACTGAATGAGTGGGTGGATGGACGGATGGATGGATGGATGCAAGCTGGCAACTAGTTTCCGAATCTGCTCAACCGACTGAGCCCCCCAGGTGCTCCAGCTACTTTCTCAATTTGGAGACACCTTGTCTGCACCCGGTCAGGGGCCAGGGGCTCAGGGCGGAAGTCCCGCCCCCAGGGGAAGCCCCGCCCCGGGAAGTCCCGCCCCCAGGGAAGCCCCGCCCCCAGGGGAAGCCCCGCCCCGCCCCCGCGGCCTCGCCCGTCTCCTAGCAACCGTAAACAGACTTGCGCGGCCGCGCCGGGGCCTCCCTGCCGGACGCACACACGGCATCCCCGGAGCCTCCGGGCCGGGCCGCCGAGCAGCGGGGCTGCGAGCCGGCGGACGCCACGGTGAGCCCCGGCCGCTGCCAGCGGTGCCAGTGCACCTGCCCCTCCCAGGGGCGCCGCCCGCGGTCCGCACCGGATCCCGGAACAGGCCCGGCACTCAGGGCCCCTGCGTGTGCTGCCCCCGGGGGGGCGGGGGTCTCGCCCTCTCCGACCTCAGCTTGCACGGCCGACCCCCGGCCGCTCCCCCGGCCCCACGGAGTGGAAACGCCGGCTCTCCCCCGCTTGGCCGTTCTCCGTCTCTCTGACCTCCCCTGCTTACCCGCGCTCTCTCTCAGGAATAAATAAAACATTAATTTTTTTTTTTTTTTTTTAAAGAAGGGAATTGCACTCACCTGGAGCTGATGCTGGAGAAGCGTCAATGATCGGCTTGTGAAAGGGGGAGGGGCTGGGCTGGGGGAGGAGAGTCGCCGTTGGAGAAGCCGGCGTTGCCTGTCACGATTAGTGCCGGCCTCGTTCTCTGTGGCGCCCGGTTGCTCGCCTCCTGCGTGCCAGGCGGTGTGCCAAGCGGTGTGCCAGGCCGTGGCCATTCGCCCCAGGCAGGAGTGGGGGAGGGAAGGAGGGGAGGGAAGGAGGGGAGGGGTGGGTTATCCCGAAAGGGGCAGGGCTTGCCTTCCGGGAACAGAGGTGGTGACCGCAGGGCCTTCGCTGTCTTCCAGCCGGGAGTGCCGCGCAGGATGTCCCCGCAGGCCTGGGCGTGGGGAGAGGAGGACCGGCCGAGCCCGGGGCCCATATCCTCCACGGGCAGCTTTTACCAGTCCGGGAGCGAGTGCGAGATGGAGGAGCACCTGAGGGCCCGCGCCCAGGCCCCGGAGTCCGATTCCGACCGGCGCTGCGGCAGCGAGTCCTTGTCCTCACCCGCCGGCAGCTTCGGCTCGGATGTGCCCCAGGTTGTCCCCTGCAAGTTCGTCATCTCGCTGGCCTTCCCGGTGACTGCTGGTAAGCGCTCCGCAGACGGGGCCCGACACTGACCTTCCCCCAGAAGTTAGGGCGCCCGAGCTCCCTCCGCTGGCTTCCGCGAGTGGGGTGGCCGGTGCCAGGGGCAGAGGTCAGGGAAGAAGCTGCGACTTGAGGGGGCCCACGGTGGGCCAGCACGCAAGCGGTTATATGGGCTTCACGTGTTTAATCCTCTCCTAACGCTAAGAAGTAGGCGGTATGATTTCTGCCTTCTGCAGACGAATGCGTGGGGAAGAGGTAAGGCATTGCTTCCCCCATCGCCTAATTTCTTGTTGAAAACATAGATTCTCAAGATGGATTGAATCCAAATCTCTGAGTGCATAGCTACACCTGGTAGTTTGGGCCACACCAAGGCTGTGTCCCAAACCCAAAGTGTGTCCCAAACACACAAAGCTCCACCAGTCGGGGACTTTGAACACGAGTCCCTCGTTCTGGGTGAGCAGGTCGGTGGGTTCTCCTCTGCTCCGTGCGCCTCTCCCCTTCCTCCTGGACACGAGAGGGGTGGGTAGCCAGACACCTCCTACGGGAAGGCACAGGCGCACTAAGGGTGCAAATCCGGCCATGCAAGAACTCTTCAGTTCTTTGAGCACCTCCTACCTGCTAGCATTCTATTGGCCAAAGCCAGTCACATGGTTGAACCCCAAGATTAGGGGCAGAGAAGAGAACTCCATGTTTTGATATATATTTTTTTTTCAACTTGCACTAACTTACCCGCCCCCCCGAAGATTAATTTCAGCCTCTCCTTTGTAGTTCTGTCCATTGCTGCCTCAGATACTTTGGACGCTATTTGGTTAGATGTATATACCATGTTTAGAATTGACCTACAGTCTTGGTGACTCAAACTTTTTTTTACTGCCAAGACCACGGTGAGGCAGACGAGGCGCCTCAGGTGAAAAATGTAAGGAGACGCTCCCGAGGCGCCTGAGTGGCTCAGCTGGTTAAATGTCCGACTTCGGCTCAGGTCGTGATCTCACGGTTTGTGGGTTTGAGCCCCATGTCGGGCTCTGTGCTGACAGCTCAGAGCCTGGAGCTGCTTTACATTCTGTGTCTCCCTCTCTCTCTGACCCTCCCCTGCTCACGCTGTCTCTCTCTCTCTCTCAAAGAAAAAAAAACAGTAAAAAATATTGGCAAAGTTAAAAAAAAAAAAAGGAGACACTCCCTCTCGGAGTCGTGGGCTGAATTTTGGCACCCTGCTGTCTGGTGTACAGCCTGCTCCCCTGCTGGCCAGGGGCCCGGACCTGTACCTCGTCCCCCAAGCAGGGCGAGCAGCGTGGGTCGGGGAGGCAGCCCCCCGGCCCTTCTTTCCTTCATGGGAGCTCCATGTGTTTTCTCATGCGAGGTTCAAACGGGACTCCCCAAACCCATGTCTTCTAGGTCATAGAGGAAAATCTACATTTTTCGTGGAAAAACATAGGAAACAGTCTAGAACGGAGAAACTTGCCTCAAAGTCTCGCCGGTACTACCACACGGAGTATTTCCTTCTGCCGGATGATGGGGAGCCTAAAAAAATTGACATGGTGGTGTTTCCAACGGTGGCCAAATTGTTCCTGGATTCAGGAGTCAAGGTGTGTGTGTGTGTGTGTACGTGTGTGTGCGCACACAGAGCTCACATATAGTCTAATACTACACAAAGCGTACTTTCTTCCCCTGGAACTTGCTAGAAATGCAGGATATTAGGTTCCTACCCCAGACCTACTGAATGAGAATCCTCACAGACCTAATTAAATACCAGTTACCTGACTATCTATTTAGATATCTTTGTCGAGTAATTTCTTTGGTGTTTTCAAAGTTTGGCCTGCCCGCACACACCGCCAGCCTCCCGCCCGTGGCCTGGCTCCGGGTCAGTGCTTGGAAGTCACCAGAAAGGGCAATATTTACAGGTAATGGCATTGATACTGCCTTTGCCAAGGAACCCAGAGGTGTGACGGCGCCCCGGCCGGGACTCCCATTTGCTGATGTTTGGCGGGAGCTGGGGGAGAGCCAGGCACGGAAGGCGCACAGGTGGAGGGGAGCATCTTCGGTGCCCAGAAGGGCGAGGCTGGCAAGGGTGTGTGTGGGGGGTAATCACGGGCTGCTAAGCCTCCCCGTCTCGCACGCTTCAAACCTCCTGGTGTTCTTTTACACAGACGGTGAGGCCGTGGCTTGAAGGGGACAAGATCTGGGTGTCATGGACCCAAACTTTTAACATCAACGTGACGAAGGAATTACTAAAGAAAATCCATTGTCACAAAATCACCCTGAAGGTTTGGGATACCAGGGACAGGGTGTCTAGGAAAGTCAGGTACTACCGGTTAAAGACCCCTGTGTATGCAGATGATGTCGGGTCTTCTGGTAAGTGGGGGTTTGTGTTTTATTTGAAATATCTCTGGAGGCGCGTGGCTTCTCACTATTGACAGGACAGGAGCCGGGGTCCCTCGTTTACTGCATCTCCTTTGCCCTGGGCACGTGTGGCGATCCACTGCGTGTACGTCGTCCCCACCTCCAGCTCTGGCACACGCCTGGAGTCCCTGTCCCCGCGCAGGTGACCTGTGCGGTCCCCACCAGCCTGTCTTCTGGCCAAGTAATGGGTGTTCACTGACCAAAAACCAAAATAAATAAATAAATAAATAAATAATCACAAAAAAAAACCCAAAAACCAAAAAACAAAACCAAAAACCCCACCACGAAACAGAAGAGCAAAGTGAAAGTTCCCACGACCCCAGACATCCGTGTTACTATTCTCCTGCAGACCCTCTAGTTTCTTACTTGGGTAAATAGTCCATCGAGGACCAGAACGCATCCTTTCGCTCACCTCCCAGCTGACGGCCAGGAGAGCGAAAGATCCAGAGCCAGACAGCCCAGTGCACCCCGTCTCCATCTTGACCTTGGCCGTGGGCCCCTGAGGCGGGATGATGGGCATGCCCCCCGCCCCCGCCCCCAATAAAGAGGATGTGTGCTGTCCGGAAAGAATTTAAGGACTAGGGCGCCGGGGGGGCCTTGAAGAGCTATCTTCTAGAAACTCTCCTTTCTCGGGAGTGCGGACACGCGAGAGACGTTTGGCTCATGTTACAAAGAGGATCGGAAATTCACGTGGTGAGACAGCCAAGCGCAGGCGCCTACAGGCCAAGCGTGATGACTGCTTGGAACCACAAGGCCTTCTTTGCCCGTTGAGGTCTGAGCTGCCCGGTGCTTTGAAGGAGGCCCGGGGGGCAGGGGCCCCGCCTCTCTCGCCCCTGCTCCACGGGTACCGCGAGGACATGCTGAACGCACAGAGGGCGTCCAGCAGCTCTTCCTGATTGACCGACTCCGTGATTCTCCTGCGTTCTAGAGGAAGTGAAACAGCTGGTTTTAAGTCAGAGAAGGTTGTGTGAGCCGGGCGCACACCGCAGAGAGGGGTGGAGCCAGGAGCACGCGCCAGAAAGGGCAGAGAAGGCCGGGAGACACACGAAGCCCTTGCCTGGTGAGTGGCGCTGGCCTGCGTGGACAGACAGAGCCAAGGGCGATGGCGGGGAAGGGGGCGCAGGTGCCCTGGCTGCCTCGGGTGGGTCAGCAGCTCCCGCTGGCGCTGCTTCGCCCTGGAAGCAATCCCTGCGCTCGGGGCGGGAGTCGCCTTCTGTTGTCGGTCCTTCGGTTTTCTTTTTGTTTCTTCTGTGGCTTACGCAACTTTTCTTTTCCTTTTTATTTTTATTTTTTTTATTTTTTATTTTTTTAAATGTTTATTATTTCTAGGAGACAGAGAGACAGCGTGAGCAGGGGAGGGTCAGAGAGAGAGGGAGTCACAGACTGAAACAGGCTCCAGGCTCCGAGCTGGCAGTCAGCACAGAGCCCGACGCGGGGCTCGAACCCACGAACCGCGAGATCATGACCCAAGCGAAAGTCGGACGCTTCACCGACTAAGCCACCCAGGCGCCCCTCTTTTCCTTTTTAAAAATAGTTTATTTATTTATTTTTGAGAGAGACAGAGCATGAGCAGGGGAGGGTGAGAGAGAGGGAGACACAGAATCTGAAACAGGCTCCAGGCTCTGAGCTGTGAGCACAGAGCCCAACGTGGGGCTCGAACCCACAAACTCCGAGGTCATAACCTGAGCCGAAGTTGGATGCCCAACTGACTGAGCCACCCAGATGCCCCTATGCAACTTTTCTAACTGTAGGAGTTACACTGGTGCATTGTGGGTTTTTTGTGTTTTTTTTTTTTTTAAAGAAAATTCGGTAAATATAGAAAAGTACAAAACAAACCGAGAAAACAGTCTATAATTCCATCACCGGGAACAGGCAGTGTAATACTTTGGTTGTTATGTTACGTCAGATACCTTTGTTGTAAGATTGTTTTTTAACATAGGTGAGGTCTGGATTCCTAATTTTGTGTTCTGAGATTATTGTGTTATGACATGCACTTTCCTATTTACTTAAGAACTTTGCATCCACTCCGTTCGTGGTGACTACATAATATTTCAGCTGCTGGTGGCAATAGAATTTTCTGAACCGCTCCCTGTAGGTGGGAACTTAGGGATTCTGGGAATGTTTTCAGTATTCTCTGATGTAAACGGTGCTGAAGCAGGCACCGGAATAGATAATAGACTTTCCTTCTTTCTTTTTCCCCCCCGCCCTCTGTGGCATGTCATAGGAGAAATTGGAAGTCTTGTCTTGGCCTCCATTTGCTCAAATAATTGTAATTACCTGTACATTCACTCATTTACTCATTTATTATTAACCAGTCTTTTTACTGAATGCCCACCACACATCGAGCCCTCTGCCCTGTGACTGGCATTGCTAAATGGGTAAAGGGCCCCCATTTCTTAATGAGCCACAGTGGAACAAGAAGTCTGTTTGCTAATAAATATTATCAGATTCTCACACAGCAGAGCCTGAAGCTTTTTCCAAGAGTTCCGAGGAATATGAAAAGGCACTCAGAACGGATGATCTTGGCACAGTTCGGTAAGAATGGACCCACGTTATTTTGGGGAGTGGGATGGAGCCCCCTCTTGTACTGGCCCTATAAACTCTCACCAAGAGCTACGTGGAGTCTTAGGACCTCAGTTAAGTCGGAGCTCATACAATCCAGGTGAAACTAAAGGACTACGGAAAGGAGTGCTTGTGTTTAGGAGTGTAAACATGCACCGTGCTTTTCTGTGTGTTGGTTTATCTCACTTCATCCTCACCTCGGTCACTCTGTAAGGGGGTGTCACTACCTCCACTGCCTTCACAACGCAACAGAGTGGTGGTAAAGTGATTGGCACAAAGCTTTAAAATTGGAATTCTTTGGAATCTTGGGAGTGTTCGTGAAGCCGGGGCCCCAGCCCATACCTTGGACGCCAAGTCCACAGCCCTTCCTGCTGAGTGCAGGTGCTCTTGGAGCCTAAGAAGGATCTGGAGAAGGAGAATCCTTGGATGCTGTGGGGACCAGGGGCAGCGTGGAGGCCCCGCTGGTGGCTTGGGGGAATAGGACGGGGAGAACCCAAGAGACCATGTTATTTTAAAAAAATCTTGATTAAAAATTGTGGGCTTTTCGCACTGAAGTTACGCATTGATTTGTGAAGTTCTCCCATCCATGATCATGGTATGTCTTTTTGCCTAATTCAGTCCCTCCTTTATGATTTTTAATAGAATTAAAATTTTTTTCTTCCTATAAATGTCGGTTAATTCCTATAAGTGAGTTCCTCATTGTTTTTAGAGTTTTGATTGCTTTTATAAAAAATATATTATTTTCCTTAATATTTCTAGTTGGTCAGTTAGAAGTTGACAGTGCAAGTGTGGTCTGTAGAGCAAAGCATCAGCGTTATTGGGAACCTGTTAAAAACGTAGAATGTCAGGTCCACTCCAGGTCCACACCGAACCCTAGCCTGCGTTTTATTTAGCAGCATTTTCAGGTGATTCATGTGCACACTGAAATTTAAGAAGCATTGGATCGAGAAATACAATGCCATTTAAGAAAATCTGCTCACATTTGGTCCAGCAAATAGATTCTTAGGTCTGGTCCCTGACTATTTTCACCTTCATTCATTTTTCTCTTTGTGAACTTTCTAGATGGAGTATTTTAAGAGAACCGGCCATTGGTTTGGGAGCCGCAACTGGGATGGAGATGAAAGAATTAATGGAGAGATCATCATTTAGCAGTTTGGCAAACATATTAGAAAAGCCGAAATTTCAGAGTAAGTTAGGGTGGGATTTTGGAAGTTTATAATATAACTAGACTTGGAAGACTTATGAATTTTTTTTAAACTTTAGAGAATGAGTGCCCATGAGTAGAGGCAGAGGGAGAGGGGGAGAGAGAAAATCTTAAGCAGGCTTCATGCCCAGCGTGGAGCCCAACATGGCGGCTCGACCCCACAACCCTGGGATCACGAGCCCAGCCAAAATCAAGAGTAGGACGCTCAACCGACTGAGCCCCCCAGGCGCTCGGGATTATGAAATATTTCAAATTCAGAATACTTCAGAAAGATACTTTGTTTTTTTTTGTTTTTTTTTTAATGTTTTATTTATTTCTAGGAGAGACAGACAGACAGCGTGAGCAGGGGAGGGTCAGAGAGAGAGGGAGATACAGACTCCGAAACAGGCTCCAGGCTCCGAGCTGGCAGTCAGCACAGAGCCCGACGCGGGGCTCAAACCCACGAACCGCGAGATCATGACCTAAGCGAAAGTCGGACGCTTAACCGACTAAGCCACCCAGGCGCCCCCAGAAAGATACTTTGATACCTGACCACGCGTGACTCAAAAGTGAAAGAATACTACACACACATTCAACTTCCCCTTTCTGTGTCACCTCAACCAGCCGTCCCTGGCGCCCTGCCATCCATTCGTGCCACGGCCCCGCCCATCCACACTGCATCCCTTCCTACTCCACCGATGCTTCTGTGCGCCTGGCTCCTGGTGCTGTGAACACGGGGAGCATGAAAATCTCGGGGTTATGGAAACAATCTTGGAAGATGAAAGGTTACTTGCCTCTATGGTGGAGGATGGGAAATAGCATCCCAGTTTATAGGCTCACGCAGAAGCTTGTAATCTTAGTGACAGACAAGGCGCAAGGGTCGTCAGAAGCCCCTACATGGACCTCTTCATTCCTGACCTTGTTCCCCTCACCAGTTTCTCAGTAAGCAGTTGCGTTTCTAGTAGGACGTAGAATATTCTAGAGCTGGTGCACTTGCTGCCTCCTGGGATGGCCTGCTTCCTGTTTGTTCAGCTGTAATGGCTACAAATCATTTCCTTAACTCTCTATCAATTAATCTGCTTTTCCTGGTTCAAGTTCAACACTCCGCAGCCTGGGGGCGGGGGGGAGAGTGGTTGCCCGAGTGGGCTCTCCACCAGGCGTCGGAAACAGTTGCTCTCGTTCCTATTTTTAAGGTCCTAAAAGACTAGTCAACACTTTGAGATCTGAACACCTTCAACTCTGAGTTTTCTCTTTTTCAGGTTAAAGAGGCTTGCTTTAAAAAAAAATTTTTTTTAACGTTTATTCATTTTTGAGAGACAGCATGAACGGGGGAGGGGCAGACAGAGGGAGACACGGAATCTGAACCAAACTCCAGGCTCCAAGCTGTCAGCACAGAGCCCGACGCGGGGCTCGAACCCACAAACCGCGAGATGATGACCTAAGCGAAAGTCGGACGCTTAACCGACTAAGCCACCCAGGCGCGCCACTATGAGCTCCTCTTAACACTGATTTCCTTCCTTTGATTTTACAGGTAAACAGAAAGAGTCAGAGGCGAGAAAGAAGGCCCAGAGGAGAAAGAAGAAATCTCGAGGGGAAGACAGTGACTTCAAGGGGGCGGAAAATGGGAAGCCCGGAGTCTTCTCTACGGAGCTGGTGCTGATGCCGCTCCTTGCAGGTAGGTAGGCCTGTGCCCAGCAGTTGTGAGCCGTCTGGTCACACGTGGCTAGAATGTCCATAAACTTGCACTGACCAAGCCTCTGCTCTGCCACCCACCTCCGTGCTCACAGCCACTTCTGCAAAATGGAGGCGAGTGCCTCCATTACACAGAGGAGGAAAAAGAGGCGCAGAGAGGTCAAGTGGGTTGTCTGAGATCACACAGCAAGTAAAGGTGAGGCCAGGATTGGAACTTGGGTCTGATTCCAGAGTCCAAAGAAACTTGTGAGAATAACTGTCCTGATTTTGTTTGCTAAATAGGATGCTGCTTTTTATAATCGCCTTCCTGCACAGCTTTATAAAAACCTCTCGTAAAGGAAATGAGGAAAGGGAGCCAGTATTTCTGGCCCATCATTTACTGCTCGTGGCCGACTCTGGTCCTCCCGGTGAACTTGTAATGGTGGTGCTGGGGTTGCTACCCTTTATTCTGTGAGGAATCCAAACTCCGAGAAGGCAAAGCAAGCTCCCTGAGGTCACAGAGCTCAGCGGCAGGAGGGGGGGTTTCATTCTTTTGCTCTGTAAGCTCTGTCACAGTTTAGAAACGAGGCTTTCTCTGGTTTAACAAATGAGCAAGAGTAGGTGTGTTATATCCATAGGTTGTGTTCATGGAAAGCTCAGAATATATTTTGGGTAAAATTATGCGACTTCGTTTTTGAAATAGTAATACGGGGGAAACCCTTCTCTTTATAGAGAAAGTCATTTTGAGCCTATTTCACTGTAAATTTTTTTGGCCATCAGGGTAAACGTGCGCCCTCTACTGGCCAGTCTGCAGAAATTTAGGTTTCCGTCTTGGGATGGAACCCACCTTTGCAGCTCTTTGGGGTTTTACCTCTTAAGGTCAGTGTCGAGTGATTGGAAAATCATAATTATCGCAAGCTCTTGGGTTGATACTGATATGAATTTGAGGAAATACCTTTAATTTTTTAGTTTTCACCTTTACTTAAAAATTTTCTTTAAGGTTTAGTTTTGAGAGAGAGAGAGTATGAATGGGCGGGCGCGGGGGGCAGGAACACGGAATCCGAAGCAGCTCCAGGCTCCGAGCTGTCAGCACAGAGCCCGACGCGGGGCTCGAACTCCCGGACCGCGAGATCATGACCTGAGCCCACGATGGACGCTTAACCCACTGAGCCCCCCAGGCGCCCCTAGTTTTCACTTTTAAATGGATTTTTGAAAATCGGCTTTCCCCTAAAGTTGGGCTTTTCAGGCTGTTTTAGCCTCCCCACTGCTTTGAATCTTTTCTAGAGAACTGACTTTTCCGAGACCCTTACCCCCTGTTCGGCTGTGCTCCAGGGGGACCCGGCCTCGCTCCCTCCCGCTCGGCGCAGACGGCCCTGGGGGGAAGGCTCTGCGGGGCCGTGTCCCCAGAGAGGCCGGTGCCTGGAGGTGGGTGGGCTCTGCCTGGTCGCTGACTTTGGATCGGGCTTGGCTTGGCTTTGTAACCTTGCTGGGAGGGAAGCGGCTCGGACGGTCTCCACCTGCCTGGGTGACTCCCCAGCAGGTGAAACCGACCCGTGCCTGCCCTCCTCCCCCCCCCCCGGCCTGTGGGGTCTCGGTCACCATCCGCGATGGGGCGGTTGTTCGAGAGCGCCGGGGACCGTCCCACTTGGAACCCCGGCTCGGCCGCCGGCCAACGGGCTGCCCACACTGTCCGGGTGCTTCAGCTCCGCGTCCTCACCGCAGGAGGGAGGTGGCGACCCCACCCCGGTGTGCTGGGGACACGCGCAGCCCCTTTGCACGTACGAGCCTGCTTGACCCGCGTCGCCCCGAGAAAGCCGGAATCGGGCTGCGGGCACACGAGGAAATGCCGAGACTCTCGGCCCCCCGCGGGCGCGCGTCCCTGGTGACCTGCGTTTTCGTACACCTGGCCCCGGGTCACCCGGCCCCCCGGGTCCACCCGGCCCCCCCGGATCACCCGGCCCCCCCGGATCACCCGGCCCCCGGGTCCAACCGGCCCCCGGGTCACCCGGCCCCCCGGATCACCCGGCCCCGGGATCACCCGGCCCCCGGATCACCCGGATCACCCGGCCCCCGGGTCACCCGGCCCCGGATCACCCCCCGGATCACCCGGATCACCCGCCCCCGGTCCACCCGCCCCCGGATCACCCGGATCACCCCCGGATCACCCGCCCCGGGTCCAACCGGCCCGGGTCACCCGGCGGCCCCGGGATCACCCGCCCCGGATCACCCGCCCCCGGATCACCCGCCCCCCGGGTCACCCGGCCCCGGATCACCCGCCCCGGGTCCACCCGGCCCGGGATCACCCGGCCCCCCGGGTCCACCCGCCCCGGGATCACCCGGCCCCCGGATCACCCGCCTGATCACCCCCCCCGGATCACCCGCCCCCGGACCGGGTCACCCGCCCCGATCACGCCGCCCCCTCGGATCACCCGGCCCCGGATCACCCGGCCCCGGATCACCCGGCCCCGGATCACCCGCCCCCGGGTCACCCGGCCCCCGGATCACCCGGATCACCCGGCCCGGGTCCACCCGGCTCCCCCGGATCACCCGGCCCCCCGGATCACCCGGCCCCCGGCCAGCCCCGCACGTCCCGTCAGGGAGGCTTCGGTACGTAACGCGAGGCGCGGGAGGCGTGCGCGCGTCGTTCGGCTCCGCAGACCTGGCGTGTGACTGACGTCCGGGCGCGGGGCACGAGTGGGGCGCACGCCCCCCGGCCCCGCCCCGCAGCGATAGAGGCTCGCCGGCGTCTGGTGCCCTCGGGGCCGCTCTTAGGCCTTCCCGCCAGCCCGGCGGCCAGAGTCTCCCGCGGGGCGTGTCAGCCCGTGACCACCCGTGACTGTGCGTCACGCCTTGTATCTTTCAGTTTGGGGGGTGGGGGGTGTAGGGCTCGGCCGTGGCCGTAAACGTCCCCACGCAGTCGCTCCGTGCGGGGACTTCGCATCCCACCTGGGACGCAGCCTCCAACCCCCGCGCTCCCCCCGGGGACGCATGCGCGGCACACGTACACGCGCACACACACTCATGCATGTGCACACGTACACGCACGCACACACTCATGCGTGTGCACACGTAGCGCGCGCACACTCATGCGTGTGCACACGACACGCGCACACACACTCATGATGTGCACACGCATACGCACGCACATTCTCATGCGTGTGCACACGTAGCGCGCGCACACTCATGCGTGTGCACACGCATACGCGCGCACACACTCATGCATGTGCACACGTACACGCACGCACACACTCATGCGTGTGCACACGTAGCGCGGCACACTCATGCGTGTGCACACGTACACGCGCACACACACTCATGCATGTGCACACGTACGCGCACGCACACACTCATGCATGTGCACATGTACACGCGCGCGCACTCATGCGTGTGCACACGTACACGCGCGCGCACAGACACGCATGCATGTGCACACGTACACAAGCACGTGCACACGTACACAAGCACATGCACACGTGCACGAGCACACACACTCATGCATGTGCACACGCACCCGCGTACACACGTACGCACGTGCTTATACAGCAGGTAAACAATGAGCTTAGGCCTCAGAGAGCCTCCGACCCGCGGGTCTCGCGACAACTGAGGGTCGAACCCGGGATCGGAGCCCAGGCCTCTCCGCTTGTAAAACTGGAGGATTTTAACCCCCCCCTTCCCCCCGTCTCCACCTGCTAAAGTGCAGGGAGCCCGTCGGCGAGAAGACACGCTCGCTGCTGCCCGTGAGAACTCGGCACCCGTCCCGAGGGACGCCGTCGCGCAGGCCTGGTGGAGGGTGCGCCCCGCGCTGGGTCCGGGCAGGGTCTCCCTCGGCGCCCACGCTTGACCCACCCCCTGCAGCGGTCAGAGCGGCACCCCGGGCACCCCGGCGGGCACCCCGGCCGACACCCCAGACACCCCCGCGGACACCCCGGCGGGCACCCCGGCCGACACCCCGGCCGACACCCCTGCGGACCCTCCGGCGGGCACCCCAGACATCCAGGTGGACACCTCAGGACTTCGCGGACACCCCGGCCGACACCCCGGCGCGTGTGCGCTGCTCTAAGGTACCCGCGGAGGAGCGCTCCCCGCAGCCGTGGAACGTTCTGTGCGCCGTCGTCGGGCCGGGGCGCTGGCTGCGCATCGCAGCGTGACTCGTGTGGTAAAGGAACCGTTAGGATTTGTGTTTGAACTTCAGCAGCAAGTGGCCAGTAGCTACGATATTACAATAGCAATTCTGAATTGCTGAGAAGTTTTTATTTACCTGTTTGTTTATAATATTAATTTTTGAGACAGAGCATGAGCGGGGGAAGGGCAGAGGGAGACACGGAATCTGACACAGGCCCCAGGCTCCGAGCTGTCAGCACAGAGCCCGACGCGGGGCTCGAACCCGGTAACCGTGATCATGACCTGAGCCGCAGTCCCAGGCCTAACCGACTGAGCCCCCCAGACGCCCCGCCCCCTTCTGTTAACATTTGTTGCCTAAGAAGTTTTTAAAAGCCCTAGTGTGGAGGCTGCATTCCAGACCAGGCAGATGAGAGGCCTGAGGGTCCAGCCAAGCATCGTGTCCCTGTAGACGGTTCAGGAAATGCCGATGTTCCAAGATGATCATCGAGGTTCAATCAGGAGTAAATTCTCTCAGGAGACTTAGGGGACCCCGGTTTGAGAAACTGACCCGTGCTCTGCTGCTAGTAGGAGTTGGCCAATTCCATGTGTCTCTTAAGTTTTCTTCTTTCAGCGGTGATTTATCACTGGCTTTTGTCGGGTGGCCGGATCCCTCTGTACTTGTCGGGGTTGTCACGAGTAACAGTCTAATGCCGTGTGTCCCCCCCAGGACAGCAAACTGTCGTGAGCTGTGGCTGCCAGAGGTCGGCCAGCGTTTTAGACTGTTTTTTGAGTTTTAAAACAGAAGTTCCTATCATGACTGAGGAGCAGAAGCAGGATTTAAACCCTCTGACCATAAAGATCAAGTGTGTTTCCTGCCTCCCATCACAACCCGTGCCGATCCACGAGCTAGAGGTAAGAGCGAGCCGGAGAAAAACGACTTGACACCTCTGTTTTCCCAACCGCTGCCCGTTCCGTGTCGTCTCTAATTCCCCCTCACGGCCTTATGTGACATGTATGATCGTTTAGGATCTCACAGAAGATATGGGAGAGACTAGGTTCCTGGGATTATGAGCTACCGATTCCTGGTGTCTCCCCACTCACCACAGGTGTCCTTCAAGTGCAGGTAGTGATCCCCCCTTCAGACCCTCCCCCCCCCGGCCAGGCTTCATGAATACAGCTGTTGTTCGCTCTCTGGTTTTGCTGGAACACATCTGCCTGTAGGTTCTTGAGAACAGGTTAATGAGAGGTGCTTGTTTTGAGGCCTCATGTTCTGAAAACATCTTTATTCTACCCTTACACTTGATTGATAGTTGAGCTAGGTATAGAATTCTCATTTTCCTTCAGACTTTTGAAGGCATTATTCTGTCACCTTTTATGTTCCATTTGAACCTTTGTATGTGCTTTTTGTATTTTTTTTTAACTTAGAATCTCCTTTTTGTCTCCTGAAACTGATTAATTATGTATCTTGGCTTGGGCATATCCATATCCATGTATTATACTTCTATTTTGAAAAAAAAATTCGGAGCAAGTTGCAGAGTGGTACAGAGAGATCCTATGTAGCCTTTGCCCAGGTTTTTTTTTTTTCATGTTTATTATTTATTTTTGAGAGAGAAAGAGAGAGACAGAGAGAACAAGAACGGGTGCAGGAGGGGCAGAGAGAGGGAGACACAGAATCTGAAGCAGCTCCAGGCTCTGAGCTGTCAGCACAGAGCCCGACGCGGGGCTTGAGCCCATGAATCGTGAGATCATGACCTGGGCTGAAGTCAGAGGCTTAAGTAACTGAGTCACCCAGGCGCCCCTGCCCCGTTGTTTTTCTTCCAGTGGTTATATCTTCTATAACTATAATGTCAAAGTCAAGATGTTGATAAATGTGTGTGTGGTTCTGTGCCATTTTATCTTTTGTGTAAATTTGTGTAACTGTCATTACATTCAAGATACAGAACGACTCCATCACCACAAGTATCTCTCATGCTACCCTTTTATAGCCACAACCACTTCTTCCATCCTACCAGCCCTAACCACTACTGTATTTTCCATCTCTATAATTTTGTCCACTTGAGAATGTTATTTTGGGGGGTTGAACTGTGTTCCCTCAAAAAGATATGTTGAACACCTACCTGCCAGCAACTCAGAATGTGACTTTATTTGGAAATTGGGTCTTTACAGAGGTAATCAAGTTAAAATGAGGTCATGAGGATGGGCCCTAATCCAATATGACTGACGTCCTTATAAAATTTGGACATAGAGACACAGAGGGAAGACTGTATGAAGAGATACAGGGACAATGAGGTCATGCGGTCACAAGCCAGGAAATGTCTCGGGCTATCAGAAACTGGGAGAGGCCAGGAAGAATCCTTCCTCTGCACCTTCTGAGGGAGCATGGCCTTGTGGACACCATGATTTTGCACCTGTAGCCTCCAGAAGAACTGTGAGACAATGAATTTCTGTTGTGCTAAACCACCCAGTTTGTGGTAACTCCTTATCAAACCCTGGGAAACAGAAGTTACATAAATGGAAACATCCAGTGTATGACATTTTGGGATATGCTCCACCCCCCAATTCAGCATAATGCCCTTGCATTTAGTGCAGTCGTGTTTATTTCTTTTAATCCACTGGGGTCTTTTAATGGGTTTATTTATTTATTTATTTATTTTAATGTTTTTTTTTTTAATTTCTAGGAGAGATAGAGAGAGAGACAGAGTGAGCAGGGGAGGGTCAGAGAGAGAGGGAGTCACAGACTGAAACAGGCTCCAGGCTCCGAGCTGGCAGTCAGCACAGAGCCTGACGTGGGGCTCGAACCTACGAACCGCGAGATCATGACCTAAGCAAAAGTCGGACGCTTAACGGACTAAGCCACCCAGGCGCCCCTCTAAAGACAATTTTAAATAGAAAGGATAACAATTGGTATTCTTTTATTTTTTTTTTAAATTTATTTCTAGGAGAGAGAGAGAGAGAGAGACAGCGTGAGCAGGGGAGGGTCAGAGAGAGAGGGAGTCACAGACTCTAAAACAGGCTCCAGGCTCTGAGCTGTCAGTCAGCACAGAGCCCGACGCGGGGCTCGAGCCCATGAACCACGAGATCATGACCTGAGCGAGGTCGGCTGCTTCACCGACTGAGCCCGCCAGGCGCCCCTGGATAACTTACATTGTTTTATCTTCAGGTTCACTAGGTCTTTTCTCTGTCCTTTCCATTCTGTTATTGAGCCCATCCATTGAATTTTTAAATATTAGTTATTATATGTTTCAATTCTAAAATTTCTATTTGGGGGGTGGCTGGGTGGCTCAGTCGGTTAAGCCTCCGACTCTTGATCTCAGCACAGGTCTTGGTTTCGGGGTCGTGAGTTCAAGCCCTCGCATTGGGCTCCATGCTAGGTGTGAAGCCTACTTAAAAAAAACTAAAATTTTCATTTGGTTCTTCTTTATATCTATTTCTTTGATGAGATTTTAATTTTTTTTTTCATTCGATTTAATCACGTTCATGCTTGCTTTAAAATTCTTGTCAGGGAATTCCACGATGTGTCATTTTGGTGTTAGCATCTGTTGACTGTCATTGGTCATTTAAGAAGAGATTTCCTTGGTTCTTGGTATGATAAGTGATTTTTAAATACCGTGTTGTAAGACCGTGGGTCTTATTTAAATCTTCCGTTTTAGCAAACTTCCTCCGGCACCCTGCCGGAAAAGGGGAGACACTGTCTTATTCCTGGCGGATGGGGGAGGTAGCCCAGGTTCCCTAACTGCCATCCACACCCTGGGGCGTCCTTGCCCACACGCTCCCCACATGGCCTCCTCATGACCTTCACCGTGGGGGCGAGGCCACATACTGCTGCATGGTGGGGAGGGGTTTGGGCCTCCACTCCCTTGGCGTCTGGTGCTGCTGGGCGCGATGACCACCTTGACTCCCCACTTGATCTTTTCTTATGCCACCCAAGCGAGGGGAGTCGTTGCATGTGGGCGAGGGTGCAGTCTGGGTTTCCCATTTGGCTTTTGCTTATGGGAGGGGGAGGGGCTGGGTTTTCTGCCTGGTGCTTGGGTGAGGGGGGCAGTTACTTGCCTGAAGGTTTTCTGGTTCACTAGGCTGCCTTGGTCATTTGGCTGGAGAGAGAGAAGACTTTTGGGAGGTTCCTCCAACCTGCTCGGGTCAGCGTTGCTGAGGTTCTGTCTGCTCCAGCACCTAGTCTGTAGCGTGCGAGGCGAGTAGACCCCAGAGAACTCCCCACTTGTTCCTCCGGCTCCACGGTCCTTAGCCGCCTTCTCTCCACCCTCCTGAGTCTCCTCATGTTTGTTTTACATAGAAAGTCCTACATTCAAGGGATCTGTGCTTAGCAGGAGAAATAGGAAAGAGTGTGTCTATTCCATTGTGTGTGTGTGTGTGTGTGTGTGTGTTTAAGTTTTTACTTTTTTTTTTTTAACTTTTTTTTTTTCCCCTAGAGAGAGAGAGAGAACAGCATGAGCAGGGGAGGGTCAGAGAGAGGAGTCACAGACTGAAACAGGCTCCAGGCTCCGAGCTGGCAGTCAGCACAGAGCCCGACGGGGCTCGAACCCACGAGCCACGAGATCATGACCTGAGCGAAAGTCGGACGCTTAACCGACTAAGCCACCCAGGCGCCCCGTTTAAGTTTTTACTTTAATCACGTGGTGCTCATCACCACAAGTGCTCACCTTAATCCCCATCACCTATTTCACCCCCACCTCCCCTCTGGTAACCATCAGTTTGTTCTCTATAGTTAAGAGGCTGTTTCTTCATTTTTCTCTCTCTCTTTCCCTTTGCTCATTTGTTTTGCTTCTTAAATTTCACACAAGTAAAGTCATGTGGTATTTGTCTTTCTCTGACCTCTTTCCCTTGGCATTATACTGTCTAGCTCCATCCGTGTTGTTGAAAATGTCAAGACATCATTCTTTTTATGGCTGAGTAATATTCCATTACACACACACACACACACACACACACACTCACTCACTCACTCACTCACATATACACCACTTCTTCCTTATCCAGTCTTCAGTCGATGGACACTTAGCATATTTCCATAATTTGGCTATTGTAGATAATGCTGTTATAAACATCAGAGTGTATGTACGCCTTTGAATTAGTATTATCACATTCTTTGGGTAAATACCTAGTAGTGTGATTATTGGATCATAGGGTAGTTCTATTTTTAACTTTTTGAGGAAACTCCTGACTGGTTTCCAAAGTGGCCACCTCAGTTTTAATTCCCACCAAAAGTGCGAGTTGGTTCCCTGTTCTCTACATCCTTGCCAACACTTGTTGTTGTGTTTTTGACTTTTGCCGTTCTGACAGGTGAGAGGTGATACCTCATTGCAATTTTGATTTGCATTTCCTTGATGATAAATGATGATGAACATCTTTTCATGTGTCCGTTGGCCATGTGTCCATTGGCCATCTGGATGTCTTCTTTGGAGGAATGTCTGTTCATGTCTTCTGCCCATTTTGAACTGGATTATTTGTCTTTTTGTGTGTTGAGTTGTATAAGTTCTTTATATATTTTGGATACTAACCCTTTATTGGATATGTCATTTATAAATGTCTTTTCCCATTCCGTAGGTTGCCTTTTAGTTTTGTCGATTGTTTCCTTTGTTATGGAGCTTTTTATTTTGATGTAGTCCCAGTAGTTTACTTTTGCCTTTGTTTCCCTTGCGCCAGGAGGCATACTTAGAAAAAAGTTGCTACGGCTGATGTCAAAGAAGCTACTGCCTGTGTTCTCTTCTAGGATTTTTATGGTTTCAAGTCTCACATTTAGGTCTTTACTCAATTTTGGACTTGTTTTTTTTTTTGTATGGTGTGAGAAAGTGGCCCAGTTTTGTTCTTTTGCATATTGCTGTCCAGTTTTCCAACACCATTTGTTGAAGAGACTGTTTTTTTTCCCGTTGGATATTCCTTCCTGCTTTGTTAAAGATTAATTCATCATATAATTGTGGGTTTACTTCTGGGTTTTCTGTTCTGGTCTCTTGATCTTTGTGTCTGTTTTTGTGCCAGAATGTACTGTTTTGATTACTACAAGTTTGTATGCTAACTTGAAGTCCAGAATTGTGATCCCTCCAGGTTTGCTTTTCTTTTTCAAGATTGCTTTGGCTCTTCAGGGTCTTTTGTGGTTCCTTACAGATTTTAGAATTGGTTGTTCTAGTTATGTGGAAAATGCTGGTAGTATTTTGATAGGGATTGCATTAAATGTGTGGATTGCTTTGTGTAGTATGGACATGTTAACAATATTTTTTCTTCCAATTCATGAGCATGGAATGTCTTTCCATTTCTTTGTCATCTTGAATGTCTTTCATCAGTGTTTTGTAGTTTTCAGAGTACAAGGCTTTCACCTCTTTGGCTAAGTTTATTCTTAGTTATTATCTTTGGTGCAATTGTAAAGAGGATTGTTTTCTTTTTTTTTTTTAATGTTTTATTTATTTCTAAGAGAGAGAGAGAGAAAGACAACATGAGCAGGGGAGGGTCAGAGAGAGAGGGAGTCACAGACTGAAACAGGCTCCAGGCTCCGAGCTGGCAGTCAGCACAGAGCCCGACGCGGGGCTCGAACCGTGAGATCATGACCTAAGCGAAAGTCGGATGCTTAACCGACTAAGCCACCCAGGCGCCCTAAGAGGATTGTTTTCTTAATTTCCCTTTCTGCTGATTCATTATTAGTGTGTATGAATGCAACGGATTTCTGCACATTGATTTTGCATCCTGCAACTTTACCGAATTTATCAGTTCCAACAATTTTTTGGTGGAATCTTTCGGGTATTTTTATATACAGTATCATGTCATCTGCAAATAGTGAAAGTTTTACTTCTTCCTTACCAGTTTGGATGCCTTTTATTTCTTCTTGTTGTCTGATTGCTGGGGCTGGATTTCCAGTACTATGTTGAATAAAAGTGGTGAGAGTGGACATCCTGTCTTCTTCCTGACCTTAAAGAAAAGGCTCTGAGTTTTTCACCATTGAGAATGATATTAGCTGTTGGTTTTTCATACGAGGCCTTTATTATATTGAGGTAGGTCCCCTCTAAACCTAATTCCTTTAGTTTTTGTTTGTCTGAGAAACTCTTTATCTGTCCTTCTATTCTGAATGATAGACTTGCTGGATAGAGTGTCCTTGGCTGCAGACTTTTCCCTTTCAGCACTTTGAAGATATCCTGCCAGTCCCTTCTGGCGAGCAGAGTTTCTGCTGAAAAGTTTGCTGATAGCCATATGGGGTTTCCCTTGTATGTGACTGTTTTCTTTTGTTGCTTTACATTTTTTCTTTATCACTACTTTTTGTTGTTTGTATTACTATGTGTCAAGGTGTGGACCTCCTTGGGTTAAATTTTTTGGGGGGTGTCTATGCTTCCTGGATCTGAGTATCTGTTTCCTTTTCCAGATTAGGGAAGTGTTTAGCTATTATTTCTTCAAGTAAATTTTCTTAAGACATTTTTTTAATGTTTGTTTATTTTTGAAGGAGAGAGATAGACCGAGCATGAGTGGGAGAGGAGCAGAGAGAGAGGGAGACACAGAATCCAAAGCAAGCTCAAAGCTCTGAGCTGTTAGCACAGAGCCCAACACTGGGCTCGAACTCAAAAACTGTGAGATCATGACCTGAGCCCAAGTCGGACGCTTAACTGACTGAGCCACCCAGGTGGCCCTTCAAATAAATAAATTTTCTGACCCCTTTTCTCTCTTCTTCTTCTTCTTATGGGATCCCTATATTTTACTTAAAAAATATTTTTGAGAGCATGAATTGGGGAGGGTAGAGAGAGAGTGAGAGAGAGAATCTTAAGCAGGCTCCATGCCTAGTGTTGAGCCTGACATGGGGCTTGATCTCGTGACAGTGAGATCATTACTTGAGCCAAAATTGAGAGTTGGACGCTTAGTCAACTAAGCCACCCAAGCGCCTCCTTCTGGGATTCCTATAATATGAAGGTTATTACGCTTGATGGAGTCACTGAGTTTCCTACAACTATTCTCAATTTGCATAATTTTTGTCATCTCATTTGCTCTTCTTGGGTACTTTCCATTACTGTCTTCCAGGTCATTAAGTCATTCCTCTGCTTCATCTAGCCTGCTATTTATTCCATCAAGTATATTTGAAATTTCATTTATTGTGTTCGTCTCTGATTGATTCTTTTACTTTACATTACCTTTTACTTTGCAGCATCTCCATGCATTCTGTCTACAGTTTTTGGTTGCATTCACTGGGTGATACAAGGTGGGATGTGCTTACTCCATCTAGCTGAATTTTAAAGTTCATCTTGACCGTTTAAAATGTTTCTTCTTGGGGTGCCTGGGTGGCTTAGTCGGTTAAGCGTCCGACTTTCGCTTAGGTCATGATCTCGCGGTTCGTGGGTTCGAGCCCCACGTCAGGCTCTGTGCTGACTGCCGGCTCAGAGCCTGGAGCCTGTTTCAGAGTCTGTGACTCCCTCTCTCTCTGACTCTCCCCTGCTCACGCTGTCTCTCTCTCTCTCCTAGAAATAAAACATTAAAAAATTTTTTCTCTTAAAAAAAATAAAATAGGGGCGCCTGGGTGGCTTAGTCGGTTTAGTGTCCAACTTGCGCTTAGGTCATGATCTCGCGGCTCGTGGGTTCGAGCCCCACGTCGGGCTCTGTGCTGACTGCCAGCTCAGAGCCTGGAGCCTGTTTCAGTCTGTGACTCCCTCTCTCTCTGACCCTCCCCTGTTCATGCTGTCTCTCTCTCTCTCTCCTAGAAATAAATAAAATATTAAAAAAAAATGTTTCTTCTTTATTATTGTTTTATAGATGTTCTTTTTATATTCTGCATACAAGTCCTTTATCAGATGTTTATGCATATACATATTTTATGTATGTTGGCTTTATTTGACAAAGTCCATTTTATCAACTTTGGCTGTTGTACTTAGTGCTTTTTTGTGTCCTGTCAAAGAAATCCCACATTCATGAAGATTCTCTCCTATGTCCTCTTCTAGAAGATGTGTAATTTTAGTTTTTATATTTAGGTGTATGGTTCATCTAGAATTAATTGCATTATCCTGTCCGTGAAAATTGTATATTTCTCAAATTAGATTTTCTTTAATTTCTCTCTGCAGTATTTTGTAGTTTTCATTGTGTACAGGTCTTACACATCTTTTATAGCATTTCTTTCTAAGCATTTAATGTTTTTAGGGTATTATAGGTGATATCTTAAAATTATTCATTGCCAGTAAATTGAAATATGATAGATTTGACCTTGATGATACTCCTTTTCATACATGTAACCAAAACAATATATTTAGTTTTTATGTATCT
>JAESUZ010000990.1:1057500-1122530 GCA_017311185.1 Proteles cristata cristata | reverse complement strand
TTGGCTAACTCCCAGAGTGAAATGTTGAAATAGTAATAGCAGACTTTTAGTTTTAAATTTAATATGAAAGGGAAAGGTTTACACATCATTAAATGATGTTTGCTCTAAATTTTGAGGAGATTCTCTATCACATTTTGGAAAGGTTTCTTATATTTCTACTTTTTAAAAAATGAATGGCTATTTAATTTAAAAACGCTTTTAATGTTGGGGCACCTGAGTGGCTCAGTCAGTTGAGCCTCCGACTCTTGGTTTCAGCTCAGGTCATGATCTCAAGTTTCATGGGTTTGAGCCCCACCTAGGACTCTAAGCTGACAGCATGGAGCCTGCTTGGGTATCACTCTCTCTCTCTCTCTCTCTCTCTCTCTCAGCCCCTCTACAACTTGTGTTGTCTCTGTCTCTCTCAAAATAAGTAAATAAAAAAAATTAAAAATGCTTTTATTGACTCTACTCAAAGGACTTTTTTAGTATGGCTTAGTCTTTAATATGATTAAATTTAATTTTTTAATGTTAAATTAACTTTCTATTCATCAGATAATCTAAAGTTCATTATGGTATATTTTCCTCATATATATTACTTACCAGTTTACTAATATACTGTTTCGGGTTTTGCATTGTTATTTATAATTAAGATCCTTTTGCTCTCTGGTGTCATTTTTTTATTTTAATATGAAAGTGACCTAATATAAGTTTAAAAATATTCCTTCATGTTTCATTCTTTTAAATGTTTTTGTAATATCAGAATTGAATAGTCCTTGAAAGTTTGGAAGAATTTAGTGGTAAATGGCTCTCAGCCTTGAGTTATTTCATAGAGAAATTTGTGTCTACTGATATAATGTTTGATAAATATATAAATTTTAGGATTTTTATTTTTTTCTTATGTTAGTTTTTGGAATTTGTATATTTTATTTAAATAGTCACAATATTTCATATTTTAAATGTTCCATTTTTCAAACTGTTTTTCAAATATATTTAATATTTGAACTGATTTATTTTTCTCTTTTCTTTCTTATCCTAGATTCTATGCCAGCTTTTTCTTTCTCCATTTGTACTTTGAAGTATTATCTCTACTATTCTCTCCTCTGGAATCTTTTTTATGATAACCTTTTCCAACTTCTTCAATTAATGTTTAGTTCATGACTCTACTTCTGTAAATCTGTAATATAAGCCTTGTTACTACATATTTCTCTAAATTTCTGCCTTATTCTTGGCTTTGCTGATTTTCATTGTTCTTTTTTCTCAAACTAATGTGTAGCCTATTATAGCAATTTAATAATGCTTTTTAATTTTCATAAATATAGGAAGCTTTATGTTATCTTTTTTTATTGATTTCTGCTTTACTGCATCATGGTTAGACTGCATGGTCTAGATATTTTTAAAAAATTGAGATTTACTATACATCCCAGTACATGTAAGGTGACAATGTTATTTATTTTCTTATTTGTTATATTTTTGAGTGTGAAAAGTAATGGGAAACAGATAACCCTCAGGAAAATAGCTTGGACAAATCAGGCTGTACAGCCACTTAAACTATGTGATATATCTTTATAACTGTCTCATGAATGCTATGCATTTTCTATAGTTATTATGCACAATGTCTGATATACGAAGTAGTAAATTGCAGAAAAGAAAAAGATATGAGCAAGCAGACGTGTAACCACATCACTGATCTATACACTGCTTAGAAATTCCCAAGTGCCATTTGACAATTATAGAAAACAAAGTAATTTTTTGAAGGAATGATGAGAATAGTCCCACTACCACATAAAAAAAATAACTCATAACCCCCCACACACACACATGCATGCATACATTTTCCCAAAGATTCATACCTAGATCTTTTACTGAAATTTTTAGAAAAAAATTACTGCTTTCTGGCTAAGTTAATCAAGATTTCTTTTTCTGTGTACAAAAGCAACAATATCACCTAAAATGACAAATCTAATGTGATTGCTATTCTCAGTTTGCCTCTCTAGCTAATACTCTAGACAATATTAACTCACTCTATCCTCGTATACACTTCTTTGCAGGCATGGACCACTCATACCAAATCCCCTTTCCCTCTGGTTTTTGAGTAGTTTCAAGTTTTGGAGAACAGAGGTGGGAAGAAAGGAGAGTCTGGCTGTCTATTGCCCTCGTTTGCTTTACTGGTTTTTAAGAAGCCACTTGCCAGATTCCTATACCTAAGGCCACAACTCTCTTCTACAGTGGTAGATCTCTGCTTCTCTTCCTTTCTATTGTAGGCCTTCCAGGCCTAGGTAACGATGGTTCTCCACTCCCATTGAACCCTGGGTGTTCCATGATTCCTTACCATCTAACTCTGTCTACAACTTCTGTATTTCTTTTATTTAAAGCTTTTTATTGACATGTTAATTGCCTGGCACAACCCTGACTAATACATATTATATGTATAATACATATTACATACATATAATACATATACTAAAACTATATTATTATAGTTTTCAAATGCATGATAAATGAATTCATAATTATAATTCATAATTCAAAAATACTTATTCACATAGCACTTAAATATACCTTGACTATCACTACTTATATACATAGTCATATTTGGAGGAACACTCTCCTGTAGACTACTTAAATTTATCAGCCTTCAGGGCACCTGGGTGGCTCAGTTGGTTAAGCATCCGACTTCAGGTCAGGTCATGATTTCAAGGTTGGTTCGTGGATTTGAGCCTCATGTCAAGCTCTGTGCTGACAGCTCAGAGATCGGAGCCTGCCTTTGATTCTGCGTGTTTCTCTCTCTGTCCCTCCTTCACTTATTCTCTTTGTTTCTCTCTCAAAATATATAAATAAACATTTTAAAAAACTTAAATAAATTTCCTCAGCCTTCCTAAAATAATTAAGATTTGGCTTCTGAAAAAGTATATAGAGGGGAATCCTTAACAGTAGTATTTATTCCAAGAAAGTGACTTTTATATACTGAAAAGAACAAATAGTCTAATGAGAACTATTATTAAAGTCGATAATATATTTTTCTTAGGTAATAATGCAATAGAACTGAAATATATTAATAAAGTTATGAAAATGCTCACTTAAGACTATATGTTAAATTTCATCCACAGCAAATATTTGATATATTAAATTCCCAACAAATGTCATCAATTGCTTTAAAATGTATTATTTTATTTATTTATTTCTTAATTTGCTTGGAAAAAAGTTACTACCTATGCCTCTTGGATAATACTAATACTTTAAAAATGCAGACATTTCATATTTTTCTCCAACATATTGTAAATATAGCTTGTTATAGATGGACAGTTCTATGAGCAAAAGCTGATAAAGGACCCCACCATTCCCCCTTACTCTAAGGTGAGATTTTAATTATTCCAAGTGAGAATGAGTTAATCATAGAAAAAAGAGGAAAAGACAGCCAGAAAATGAGTCTACATTCTGAAAATGTCATCCTTAGCAGCCTTGAATGAAGTAAAGGTATATACAACAAATCTGGGAATTTCAGTATTTGAATTTTCAGATGGAAGGTCTCAATTTTTTTTTATCATCGGTGTATATACCAGGAGTCAGGAGTTTGGAATGATTTCCAAACTTAGGAAAGAAAGAATCTGGGGCCAAAGTGATAGAGTGGGAGATAGTTTTCATAATGTGCCTTGTGTAAATGCTCATTCCTGTCTTTCATGGTGTAGCCTCTCTTGGAAATCCTTCTTATAAAAAGACTGGACTGCCAATTTCTTAGCAAGTTAAAGTACTAGGAATATAATCATTGATGAATCATTTCTTACCCAGGAGCCAATTTAGAACAGAAATGGACAGGCAAGCTGCTAACAGTAAGACAGAGGCTTCTGAGATGTATAAGGGTAGAAGAAGAGAAGAACAGCATGTTTTCACATTAATTTGGTCTGTAACCTTAGCACTAAAGTGATAATGGAAATCTCATAAGGTGTGAATGAAGGTCTCCAACCAAGCTAGTGAGGATGTTACATAATACATCAGTTATAAAACCTTTTTTGACTACATATATATTGAGTGTCTCCTACCTAATAATACTTAACCTACTGATATTGTGGAGTGCAGAAAAAGGATGAATTTTGAAGTTAGATGAGTCGAAGTCAGCTAAGTGCATTGGGTGAACCATTTAACCTTTCTTGACTTTGGTGTGCTCATGTGTAAAATGATGACATTCAATCAGATTATTTGAAAGTTCTCGTTGAAGTCCATAAAATCTATCGCTCTATATATGTTTAATGTGAAACTGCAAGAAAGGTGGATAGGGCAGGAAGAGAAGGGGAGTTATATAAAGAGAAAACAGACTTGATTTTGTGGTTTAGACCTGCTTAAATATTTTCTCTTTTGACCTTGTGATCTTGAAGTGCAAACTTAAGTATTACAAGGCTGCCATTTCTTTTCTTCAAAAGGCATGTGGTAATTATTGGTGAAGGTATTATTGTTAAAGAACAAATGGGAGAAAGCATAGGGATACATTCATAAACACTATGTAAATGTGACCAATGGGTAGTTACACACTGGTCATGGTTACTGGGTCTGAAATGAAACTTGAGTTGTCTACATTTATATCTTTTGGAAAAAAAAATATATCCCTGTTTCCAGTCACTTAAGAACAGTCATGACCTCTTGCTTCTTCTTCACTTGTTGTGAATATTGCTGTGTGTTAAAATGTTTGTATAAGATGGTGAATCCCTTGTCAATCTGAGTCCTTAATGGACTAGTAAGGCATAACCTCAGCAACCTGAATTAGATAGGTAGAGTTCATGGAAGATAATTCTCTGCCATTAAGCACAAAGATTTAGGAGTTAATTTTGGTAGCATACTAAAGTTTTCTCAGCAAGAGAAGCATTAAGCTTGGAAGGATTTTGTTGACTATTATACATCAGAGAGAAATCACTATGCTAAAGTAACGTGGCCAAATACGTATATTAAGTATTCTTGAACTTAAAGGAGTACAGGCCTGGGTTGTTAGGGAACAGGATACATTGGTGGAAGTGGCTAAGACTAAATTATAAAGTACATTGGTTGCCAGAGGGGCATGTTTAATATTGAAGATCACTAAAAATTAAACCAAGTCCATGTCAACAACCAGGAAAATTTAAATTAGAAAAACTTGCTTTTTTGGTGGCAGTTATGGCTCTAGAGAGTCCCTTTGAGTTCTTTCTTTAATCCGAAAACTCATTATTTTGAAGAAAAAAAAATTTCTGTGAAGAGAAAATATCAAGAGTAGCGAAAGTGCTCTGGTTCCATTCATATAGACAGTGATTTAAGACAATCCTATATCTGAAGTGGGGCAGTAGAATTTATTTATTTACGTGTATATATTTAGAGTGATATAATATTCTTATATACATATATCTTGTGCACCTGCTTATGTTACTATCTATAACTGAAGTATTTCCTGAACACATGATTTTACTTCTATTGTGTGTCTTCTAACAGGAGCTCTGAGTATTTATTTACTCACAAGATGACTAAATAATTGAATAAAGTTAATAAGTGTGTGATTGAATGAATGACCATTATAAAGGTTGGATACAATGTATCTGGGGCAGTAAGCTGTGGTTTGGTAGCATGTGAATGCTAGTCACTTATATTAGAAACATTGGACAAGGTTTAGGGCAGCAAAAATGTATGGGAGGCCATATCTTCATTGGTAGATGCTAGGTTTTTATTTGTTTTTTCTTCTTGTTTTTATTTAAATTAGCACATAGTGTAATATTAGTTTCAGGTGTAGAATTAGTGGAATCATCACTTACATACAACACCCAGTGCTCATCACAGTAAGTGCCCTCTTTAATACCCATCATCTATTTAACCCATCCCCACTACCACCACCCGTAAGCAACCTTCAGTTTGTTCTCTACAGTCAAGAGTCTGTTTTCTAGTTTGCCTCTCTCATTCCCCCTTTGTTCATTTATTTGTTTATTTCTACATATCAGTGAAATCCTATGGTATTAGTTACTTCACTTACCATAATAGTTTCTAGCTCCATCCATGTTATTGCAGATAGCAAGATATCATTCTTTTTGATGGCTGAGTAACATTCTATTCTGTTTGTGTGTGTGTGTGTATACACATACACATATACATATACATATATATATATATACATACACATACGTATATACACACATACATATATACATACATAAATGCCACTTCTTCTTTATCTGTTCCTCAATTGATGGACATTTGGCTCTTTCCATAATTTACATATTGTTGATAATGGTGCTAAAATCATTGGGGTAGATGTATCCCTTCGAATCAATATTTTTGTATCCTTTGGGTAAATATGTAGTGGTTCAACTACTGGACTGTAGGGTAATTCTATTTTTTTTTAAGTTTTTAATGTTTCTGTCTTAAAATACATTACACTGGGCTGTCAATACCCTTCTTTTTTTAAAAATATTTTATTTATTTCTGAGAGAGAGAGACAGCATGAGTAGGGAGGGTCAGAGAGAAAGGGAGATACAGAATATGAATCAGACTCCAGGCTCTGAGCTGTCAGCACAGAGCTTAATGCGGGACTTGAACCCATGAACCGCGACATCATGACTGAATTGAAGTCAGACAGTTAACCAACTGAGCCACCCAGGCCCTCCAGGTAATTCTATTTTTAACTTTCTGAGAAACCTACATACTGTTTTCCAGAGTGGCTACATCAGTTTGCATTCTCACAAACAGTGAAAGGATTTGCCTTGCTCTCCATTCTCACCAACAACTGTTGTTTACTGTGTTGTTAATTTCAGCCATTCTGACTGCTGTGAGGTTGTATCTCATTGTAGTTTTGATTTGCTTTTCCCTGATAATAAGTGATGTTGAGCAGGTAGTTTCTTTCCAGCTTTAGTCAGAATTGTTTCAGGAACCAGTGGGGTGGATGAATTATTTTTACACTCTAGGATTTAGTAAACTTCTTGCTCCTAACACTCTCTTTCTCAGCTTTCTGCATTTTGTGCTCTCTTTTGAGCAGATTCTTCCATACTCTACTTGATTTTAACTCCTCACTTCACCTTTCCGTAAACCTCTGTCTGGTGAATTCCTTCTGGTGAATTATCTTCTAGCTCTCACGAAACTTTATTTTCATTCTTCCAAAACTCAGCAGTTGATTTTTCTGTGTGTTTCAGAGTAGTTATACTTCTCTATTTAAGATCAGTTTTTCCTTAACCTCTTCTAATCTGGAAGCTCCTATGTTTAACTTGCTGAATATATAATAATCCTCCAATACATGTATAATGAGTGGATAAATGAATCAATAAAACTAAAATCACCTGAAACTTGGAAATTCAAGAACTGTCAATTTTGTTTTACTTAGGAGAATCATTTTACATACATTACTAGATTACATTTTCAGTGCAGAACATGGGAGTTTAGAATACCCCAAAGTATTTCTAGTTTGCCATACAGGTGAATAGATACATAAAATACTCATGCCTTTTAAGTGATTTCTTCAGCACTTATATAAATTTTAAGATTCTTGGGATCACATACACAGCCTTGATGAAATTATGTAGATTAAAAATGATTTTTCCAGGTACCTATACCACTCTGTAGTTTTCGAGCCAAGCCAGCAGGAATCCACAGGAAAAAGTGAAGTGAGAGAGATAAAAGAGAATATCAAATCAAGGTTGATCTGGTAACAGTAATGGTAGCATATCTGTGTGTGAAACTATACACAGAGGTCAAACTTCCCCGGATAATGCAATTAAAGATGATGGAATCACATCCCTGACTTTAAGTAACCACTTAAATGATTCTTTTTTTATTTTTATTTTTTATTTTTTTAATGTCTATTTTATTTTGAGAAACAGAGAGTGAGTGGAGGTTGGGCAGAGAGAGAGAGGGAGACACAGAATCTGAAGCAGGCTTCAGGCTCTGAGCTAGATGTCAGCACAGAGCTGACGGGGTTCGAACCCATGGATTGTGAGATCAATGATTCTTAATAAATATACATATTTTTACAATATAAAATAGTTACAAGAGCATGTGAAATGTATCAAGATTGCTCCAATTAATATTAAAAATCACATCAAAAGAAAAAAATAAGAAAAATCAAGAATGGAAAGTATTCAAATAGAATTTCTTCAGATATATCTTAATGTAAAAATCTCTATTGGAATGACTTTGAAAAATTCTACTAAAAATTTGTAGACAACAGGTAAGGGCAGAATAAATGAACATGCAATGTCTGTGAAAGAGTAGGTATATCACATATGGATGGACACAATCAATCCTAAATCACTGTCTGTACAGAGATTCACTTTTCTTAGCTGCCCATTCCCAGGCAAAATATATTAAATATCATTGAGGATATAGCGGATATCAAATTATGGTTAAGTATACTATATGGCTTCAAATTCTGACTTAGACAAGTTAAATAACTTCATCACTCATTTTTTTTTATCTGTGAAAAGGAGGAAGGCAATAGTAGTTACATCCTAAGTTTCTTGTAGAGACTAACTAAGTTAGTAACTGTATATAGATTTGTATGTGTGTGTTTGCCAATTATCAGCTATTACTCCAATTGTTAATGCAGAACTGTCATTATGGATACCTATATTTAACAATATTTGAGGGAGTTGTGCTTATTCTTTATACTGCACAGAATCATAGAGGACACTGACCTTTACGGGCTTTGCTATCTTCTCTGTTATATTCTGTAGGATGTTATCTTGAGGATAATAACAGCTAATGTTAGTTGTATGGTTACTAGATGTTAGACATTTTATGTATTAATGTCTTTAATTATTTAAACAATATATATAGAAATAAATACATAATTAAAACAGGACAGAGGTATCCACATCATCCTCATTTTAAATTTGTGGAAACTGAAGCGCTTGGGTGGCTCAGTCGGTTGGGCATCCGACTTCGCTCAGGTCATGATCTCATGGTTCATGGGTTCGAGCCCCACATCGGGTTTTGTGCTGACAGCTCAGAACTTGGAGCCTGCTTCAGATTCTGTGTCTCCCTCTCTCTTTGCCCCTCTCCCACTCATGCTCTGTCTCTCTCTGTCTCAAAAATACATAAAACAAACCAAAAAAGTCTTTTATTAATTTGTGGAAACTGAAATAGAGAGGTCAGTGACTTGCTCAAAGACAAACAATTGGTAAAATCAGAGGCAGGATTTGAAGTCATACACCTTAAATCCAAGACTCCACATTTCCTTCCCTGCCTCCTAAGTGAAAAAGGTCTTTCTCTCACTCCCTTACTCCTGCCCCTCAACCCCCCTCAGTCTCCTTCATCCTCCACCTCCTCCTCCTTTTTTTCTCTTTTCTCTTATTTTAAATCCTAGGTGTGCTTCCTCTCTCTTAGAAAATAGTTTAAATTAACTCATTTTTATTAGGAAAAAACACTTCCAAAATAATGAAACCTAAAAAATGATTCCATATTATACATAAATACTCATCCATAAGTTATTCTTTTATTTGGAAAATATTAATCTTGTTCCTCCTATGAACCAGGCTATTTCTACATGGTAAAGATAAACAGTGACGGATGGTTGGGAGATGTTATTCTAATACTTTGAACAGAAATACTAACTAAAACTTATTTTGAGTCAGATGGTGATAATTGCTATGGGGAGAGTCAAGAGGAAAAGGTGACAGAGGATGTGTGTGTGTGTGTGTGTGTGTGTCTGTCTGTCTGTGTGTGTGTGTGTGTGTGTGTGTGTCTGTGTGTGTCTGTGTGTCTGTGTACAAAGCCTCTGAGCAGGTGTAAATTCTACCGTGTTGGAAACAGTGTGATGTGGCCATGTAGCTGGAGAAGAGTGGGAAGAGAAAGGGCATGAAGGTACTGTTGTACAGGGGCAGGATATTCCAGGCCATGTTAGGGAGTTTGAGTTTCACTTGGAATCAGATAGTTAGCCTTTGAATGATTGCTACTAAAAAAGTGACACAAACTGATTCAGTTTGCAACTGCATCATGTCCTACTGTTGGGTGGAGAAGATTGTAGAAAGTCAAGGGCAGGAGCAGGGGTACTAGTGGACCAGGGCAAAATTCCAGAGAAGACATTATGGTGCTTTAGGTCAGAGCAATCACAATGAATGTGTTGAGATATTAAACTATGAATATGCATTAGTAGTGAGGCAGAGAGTTACCACGATGTTATTAAATACTCCCTAGCTATTTTGGTCAGTACAGTGGTACAGATTATTTGGGCAATAAAAGTACATAACAGAGACTATCATGCTGAGCAGTTTTACAGTAATAGCTAATTTTAAACCTGGTGTTTGAGTAGTTACATAGCCATGAGTCACAGTGAGCTAATTCTTTCATTGTATGGGCATGATCTATGGGAATAATATTTGACTAACAAAAAGTTAGGATGTAAGAAATAGCACAGAGGCAGATTTGCACATCGGAGTATCATGAAGGCATTATGTGGTAGTAAGTGGAAAGAAAGAAAATGGTCATGGGCTTCAGACTGCTGATCTCAAAATATACATATAACATCAAAATGTCCACAGGAGTTCGAGAGTTAACAGTGGCAAAGGAATCCATACATGGGGATTAATTCTACCAATAATAATACTAATACTAATTACATTTCTACTAGCATTAGTAGTAGTTCTGATAATTCTTACAATTCAGGGCAGATCAAGGTTTTGTGGACTGGAGGCTAATATAATTCTAAGTATCTTCTTTTGGAAACTAAGTTTAAAAAATAAAAATATAAAGTGAGGTTCAGAGCCTTAAAAATGGCTTATGGATTTAACAGTCCATACACTTAGGCTTTATAATCTCCAAGGTAAATCCACTAATAGTTGTAAGATATCCATATGAAATACATCTTACTTGCTTTTATTCTTGATAAGTCTCACTAAAGACAGACCTATAAAAATAATGAAAACTGGAATTCCTTTAATAAAAAATAATAAACTATTAACTATCTATCCCAGATTGTTCTCAGCCTGTCCCCTTATGCCCTTCCTGATCCAAATACTTAAAAAATAATATTCTGAAAAAATATTACAGAGTTTGAGTTACTGACAATGTGTATTTTTTTAATGTGAATTTAGTTATAGTTGATCCAAATACCTACAAAAACACAGGACACATGCAGCTGTGGACGTGTGAATGTATCTAAACTGCTATTTAGAGAATGAAATGCAGATCTAAAGTAGAACAAAAACAACAAAAAAGAAGAATTTAGCATCTAGTCTGTTAAGTACTGATGGGGAGACCAATATTATGTAATAGAAGAAAGGAAGATAAAGGAGAAGACAAGAACTGAATGTACTTGACCATGTCCAATTGCTATCCTTTGTCTTTTGTACATGAAACCTCGGGATGAGGAGAGCTGTATTTCCTTGCAATTAAAACTCCCTCCCTCTCATATACTCCTGCTGTCTGACCTGCACATTTTTGTTGAAATAATAGAATAGAAAATATAACTTTCTCAAAATCAATTTTTATTTTTCCCCAAGTGTTTCAAGTTTCCAAGTTCTATAGTCTCATTATTTCTCTAAATTCTTTCCCACATATCCAAGTCTTTCCCCCTTCTTTTAGACTCTAACAAGGTATTCATAGAAGATTTTAATGATTATTAGGGAATGAGTTTAGTGTTTATTTAGACAAGGGGCTTGTCTAAGTTAGCATTCAAGGGAGAATATGGGACAATCAAGGCTCTTTTCTGTCCCCTTAAACTGCACCCTCCAAGGAGAATATTAATATGAACCAGGGTAACATTTCCCATAGGTATTCTACTCAGATTCCCTGTGGGGTTGTAAAGGTTTGCTGCATCTCCTACTTCTTTAAGGGCTCAAGTAAACATACTAAGTGTGAGGTTTAGGGGAAGTAAACAAAACATACTAAGTGCTCTATAGGACTTCTTAACTGTTTGGATGAGTCTAATTTGGCTGAAGAACTATTCCAACACATTCAACAAAAATCTCTGGGTCTTGGGGTGATGCTTGGGGCTAAAACTCTAGATAGCAATTGTGTGCCACTTCACCAGTTACTGTCTCAGAAAAATGTAAGGAGGATGAATTACCATAATAAAATTGATTCTTAATTATAACCTGAGCACTATATCCAGCAGGCTAAACACTACCTAACTCCACAGAGATTATTAATTTGAAAGTTAATCATAAAACTTGAGTTTTAGTTTTTCTCCTCTTTTTAAAAAAATGTTTACTCATTTTTTTTGAGAGAGAGAAACAGAGAGAATTCACACATGCACAAGTTAGGGAGGGGCAGAGAGAGAGAGAGAGATTGAGAGAGAGAGAGAGAGAGAGAGAGAGAGAATCCCTAGTAGGCTCTGCACTGTCAACACAAAGCCAGACTCTGGGTCCAAATCTGGGAAACTGTGATATCATGACCAAAGTCCAAACCAGAAGTCAGGCACTAACTGATTGAGCCACCCAAGTGTCCCATAAAAGCTCAAGTTTTAATTTAATTGAGCAATAGTGGAAGATATTCTCCAGAAAACATCATTTGACACCACACCAGCAAGGGTGGGTGGAGAATTTACTCCCCCTGTAAATTCTAAAAAAAGGAATATGAAATGGGACTTGGTAAATATATGCCACAGTCATTGTTATGTCGAGTAAGCAGACATTTCAGTTAGTTTTTGCTATATAACAAATTCCCCCTGAAGATAGTGATTTAAAACAATAACAATGCTTTTAGCTCAGAAGTCTGTGGTAGTCTTGCTGTTCTTGTGGTCTAGGCCGGTTCTGCTGGTCATCCTGGGCTCTCTCACTTACCCGTGGTCAGCTCACAAGGTGGTTGGCTGCTGGATGGTCTCAGGTGGCCTCAGTCACGTGACTGGTGATCAGCAGGCTTGGCGGATCCTCCAGTGGAATGGCGCATCTCATGTACCCGTGCTCTCTCCTTTTCTAGCAGGCTGCTTCCTCTTTGTTTCCCAGGCGTTCTCAGATTTTCAAGCATGTACAGGATGAGCCCTGATTCTATTGCAAACTTTTCTTCGTGTCACATTCGCTAAAATCCCATGGGCCAAAGCAAGCCACATGATCAAGTTGAAGTATAGGGTGGAGAAAAACTCCCTCTCTTGATCAGAAGAGCTTCAACATTTCTTTGCAAAAGAGCATGCATATAAGGAGAGGTAAAATTTTGTGGCCATTTTTGGCAACCTGCACTGTAAGCTAGCTGCTTTCAATGTTCAAACTGTGTTGAATTGAAAATGTGTGATGGTCACTCTCATGACTTTCTGTGTTCCTCTCACGGTGCTCAGAACACATTTTTGATCTTTACAACTTCCATTTGATGACAAAATACTATCCTACTACACTTCCATATTTTCCTGTGTACATTTTTTAAACTATTGATCAGGGGCAAAAATCGATTTGGCTTAATGATTCTATGTTATCCTGCTTGTTTCAATGCATCCTTAAAGATAATAAAAATATTAAAAATTATATTTATTTTCAAAAAAGTGAAACATCTTATGATATTTGACAGTCAGTGACTACATGCCTGAATTCTCATTTCTTTCTTCTTAACACTGTGACTTATGGAGTGTGTTATACTTAAACTTCTTAAGAATTTCCAAGAATTTACTGAATGATGTCCACATGAATTTCCCTAATAAGTTATAAATTTGAAAGAGATGGCCCATGCTCACTGGGAAGCTGGATGACATACAGAGTCTCTACAACATTTTTAAATACTGGGGCTTTTCCAACGAAAGAAGACTTAATGGTATCATATTGTAACATCTTCTCAAGAGATGGGGTGAAACTCAATGATTGGATTCTTTATAGTCATCAGTGAGCTGATGCTCATTATATTATGATCATGTGCATTATACTAATTCACATAATCAAATTGCTGACCATGAGATCAGAGAATAAGAGAGGAAGCATAGAAGAAGAGAGAGAGAAAAGGTAGAAAGAGAGAGATTAGACTTAGTATAAAACCTGATATTTACCTATGGCATAGTTTTCCACAGTATGTGTCAAATATCATGAATCTTAAAGATAATTAGAGGAAATTTTTAAAAATATAAAATGTTGGAATAACATAAGGAAATAAGTTTTGAATATAATGCCTATGGTTTCTCTTTTTAAATATATTTACACTTTACATCAAAATAAGTAAATAATGTGACAAATACTAAAACAAACCAAAAACCCTACCTAACTGTGTTCACCACTTCCTTTTTAAAGAATAGAGTAGAACACTTCTCAAGTGAAGTTGATCATACCAAGTGGCACCACCCTGAAAAACAAGAGGAAATCTGGGAAGCAAGATGGTAGATATTGTTTCCTAATCTCAGGTGGCAATAATGGCCATATTAGATTCCTTTTTCTCATGGTGCTATAAAACCCAACTCACTGAAGTTCTTCCCAATGAGGAAAATTAAAAACTCATGTAGAATCCTTATTCAGAGGGAGACATTAACAAAGATTTTGGTGGTGTCAAGGCTGAGACTATGGAAGGAAGGTGTGGTTGGAAGTTTTAGTCAATTTTTGGTACGACCATCTAAAGCATTGGATTTCTGGTCACTTTCTTAAGTGTTTTTAAATATTCACAGTTCTACTGAAAATTTAAGATGATTCTAGAGAATTTATATAAATAAATATATAAGCCACTCTCTAATAGATGCTTACTCATACTAAATAATTAGTGATTGAATAGGAAAATAACGCTTATACGATGTTAACTTTGTCCTAATTAAAATACAGAAAAATACATAATGTATTCATTGAAAACAATGCATGAGAGGCACCTGGTAAAAACAGAAATAAGTAGGGAGATACACATTAACTACCTTCTTTTTTCCTTATTGTTGGTTGCACGTCGTGATATGTTCAGGGTCTAGAACTAACAGTGGACATCACATTGGTAACATTCTTGGCTGTGGGTTGTAAACCTGGAAGGACTTCTGCCCTCAGGAAGTTTGAGTTCTTGTCTGGTTTCAGGACGCTTATCCGAGCAATGGGTCAATCAACACCTATATTTTTCCTTGTTCTTCTGGAATTAGCATTTTATAATATATCATGACATCTGCCTCTATATACATTGTTCCTGTAGATATACTGAAAGTACTTTCTTTCTTGTCTATTTCCCCTACAGCTGTTAAATCAGAATGGGAGTTTATCGTTCACTGGCTTATTTAGTGTCTCTCTCTCTCTCTTTTTTTTTTTTTTACGATTTTATCTTTTTAAATGTTTTATTTATTTCTGAAAGAGAGAGATGCAGTGTGAGCAGGGGAGGGTCAGAGAGAGAGACACTGAATCTGAAGCAGGCTCAAGGCTCCAGGCTCTCAGCACAGAGCCGGATGCAGGTCTCGAACCCACGAACTGCAAGATCATGACCTGAGCTGAAGTCGGACACTTAACCAACTATGCCACCCAGGCGACCCTTCAGATTTTATTTTTAAGTAATCTCTACACTTAACCTGGGGCTTGATTTTAACAATCCTGAGATCAAGACTTGCATGTTCTATGGACTGAGCCAGCCAGGCACCACTTAAGGGTTGCTCAAAGAAGACAAGAGACCTAATAATAATTATCTTTGTGTTTGAAAAATTACATCTTGATACATTTAGTATTGTCGAGATATAAACTTTTATGTCAGATAATACTGATCAGTACTAGCTTCCTCTCATTCACTGTACATTGTAATCCAGTGAAGACAAAGTGTAGCAATCTATTTTAATATTTGTGTATGGTCACACAGGAAAATAATTATAAAATTGTGGAAATTTCTACTCACAGGATGATCTTTGGTCATATTTTCATCTCAACTTAGTGATCATAGAACACTTCTCCATACTCCATTTCTTAGGCCTGCTCCTAGCTAAAGTACTTACCCGTAGAGGTACAAATCTGCTCACTGGGAAACAAAGTGTCACAATTATATAAAACATATTTAACATCTCTTTAATTACATTATAAAAATGTCTTACTTCAGATTAGAAGGGCAACTGGGTGGTTGAGTTGGCTGAGCATTCAACTTCGGCTCAAGTCATGAGATCATGGTTTGTGAGTTGGAGCCCCGCATGGGGTTCTCTGCTGTCTGCTCAGAGCCTGGAGCCTGCTTCAGATCTTTTCTTCCCCTCTCTCTCTGTCCCTCTCTCGCTCATGCTCTCTCTCTCAAAAATGAATAAACATTTATTTTTTTTCATGTTTTTAGAGTTTTATTTACTTCCGATAGAGAGACAGTGTGAGCAGGGGAGGGTCAGAGAGAGACACACACACAGAATCTGAAGCAGGATCCAGGCTCTGAGCTAGCTGTCAGCACAAAACCCGACACAGAGCTCAAACCCATGAACTGTGAGATTATGACCTGTGCTTAAGTTGGCTGCTTAACCAATTGAGACACCCAGGTGCCCCTCAAAAATGAATAAAAATTTAATAAATATACCTTACCTCACATCAGAAAACCCAAAAGCATCCATGATTGATTTCTTCCATATATGAATTCAAGCCTTTCCCAAGTAATGTAAATATAGAAGTTATGATAGTAACACAAACCTTCTCTCAATCCAGAAATTTACATTTATTATCTAAATAAATGGCCATATGGAGCAGAAGGGCAAGGAAGTTAAGAGATTTATTACCACCCTTACATAAAATATAAAATTTCTCTGTTATGTTTTTTTTTTTTGTATTTAAAATACTATCTTACGTCAATAAAACTTATAGGAAAATGGAGTGCCACTCTCACAGACAGAGGAGTCTGTAATAAATCTTAATTCCATAGACTTAATCGTGAAAGTGTCTGCGGTAAGGCCTTGGTGTACAGGTGTCTCACTTTGCTATTTTTTTAAAAAAGCTATGTCTGCCCAGTAGATACCAATGGATCTGGAGAACATTCTAACTCCTAGCCCCTATTCTAACTCTCATTCCAACAAAATCTCACTTCTGTAGCTCATAGAAGATCCATATAGATGTTGTCACATCTGATATTGGAGATTAGTGATATCACAGAATTGTTCCTATATTGTGAGACATCCATAATCATAAAGTGTTAAAATAATGTAATGAATATCCTCTCATTCTGCATCTGATCCTCTGTCTCCATCTTATATTGTGTTCAAATGATCTCCAGATATTACCTTTTATCTTATGTAATAGTAGCATAACTCATGGCTGAAATAAAATGCTCTGAATTATATAAAATGCTTTAGGACTAGAGATTTGTCCATATTTGATCCTTTAAAATTACTTACCTCAAAAAATAAATAAAATAAAATTGCTTACTATCATTTAAACTGTATTGGATAAAATGCATTGTTATTCTGAGCGAAATAAGTCAGGCAGAGAAGAACAAATACTATATGTTTGCACATATAGGAGGATTAGAAGGAACTTAACAGAGGACCATGGGGGAGAAGAAGGGGAGAAATAGTGGGGGAGAGGGAGGGAGGCAAACCATGAGAGACTCTTGAATGCTGAGAACAAAATGAGGACTGATGGGTATGGGTGGGAGAGGGGAGATGGGCATGGAGGAGGGCACTTGTGGGGATGAGCACTGGGTGTTATACGGAAACCAACTTGACAATAAACTATTAAAAAAATAGATACATAAATAAATATTTTCACTCAAAAAAATAAAATTACTTACCATCATTTAAACTGTATTGCATAAATGTATTTACTTCTAAACTGAAGCATTTGAAAGCTAATTTCAGCTTGAATGGAATCTATAATAAACTCAGACAAGGGCCCAAGTAAAGCTGTGCTAATGGTTTACTATGTACCTCACAACACTGTTTAGCCACTATTCTCTCCTTATTGATTCTTTAAATATTAGCAGTCTATAGCAAAGATACTTTAAACACCAAAGTTATAAGCTGTTAAGAATGATATACGAAAAATGTAGCTTCTTTGCCTCCTTGTATGTGCAATCCATTCTTCAAAACAACATGGGGAGCAAAGAAGTTTTAAGGAGAGCATTGCACGTGTGGAGAACTTTATTGAGACATTTGTACTAAGGGTAGTCAGAAAGGAAGAAAAATGTAGCACATTTTTAAAGACACACCATCTTGAATTGTGATCTTGTCAATTCTTAGTAGCTGAGTAGGGTCAGTTCCTCTCCGTGCCTGAATGCAAGATCTCAAGAGATAACATAAAAGATTGAAATGAATGGTCCTCGGGATTTTTTAATGTTATCGCTTTATTTTTCTTTCAGAGTTCATTCAGGACCCATAATAGAGGTAAAGAAACTATTTGCTGTGTTAACTTTCTTTAAGTTAACAAAAAGCAAAATTTTATTGAAAACTCCTGGGTATTTTTTTTTTAAATTAGTTTGTGTTTTCAATATCATTTATAAACTGATACATAATGTTTGCCTTTGGCACATTAGACATATTGTCATTACAAAGTTTCATATTCTACATGCAAAATAAATTTAGGATAGCCTTATTTATATTTTTCCCCCATCCCTGTTATTTCTTTTACCCTTTCCCTGATTACAAAAGAGAGAGAAGTAAGGCTGGATGAAAGGCCCTGGATAGAGATGATATTGAAACTATCTAATGACCTATTTGGAAAAGGTCTGACCAATCACTAGGGTTTGGCATCTCTAAATAACATGGGATGCACATAGTCCCAGCCTTGGGACAGTCCCCCTCCTCTCTGAGTAATCTTACTCAGAAGATTGAATTTAATTTAATTCTAAGGCAAGAATTCTATGTGATAGACTTATTGTGGTAATCATTTCACAATATATACAGACAGCAAATCATTAAGCTGTACACCTGAAACTAATCTAATGTTACATGTCAATTATATCTCAGTAATAGTAAAAAGAATGGTATGTTCTCCATATTCACCTATACTTTACTTAAAGAATAAATAAAGATAGCACTTTTGTTATGTTATTTTCTATTTATAAACATGTGATGAGCTACCTTTCATGACTAAAGAAAAATAAAAGACAAAACTGGTATCTACTTCCCATATCTTTGCTTGGAAAATATAATGTATTTCTCTTAACAAAGTTTCAGTTGTTGTGGAAAGAGTTAATTATTTAAACAGATGTGTCAGCTATCCCATGAAAAATCCTGTCTCAAAATCACAAATGAGGTATTGACTCACATAATTGGAGAATATAGAAAACATTGCTCATTTCATTTTTGAGAATATATGTGTGTTTGTGTGCGTGTGTGCGTGCACGCGCATGAATGTGGATTTGTAGTTACTTTGGCAAAATGGGTATATCTCTTGGTATAGAAATTCACAACCAAAATTTTGAAATTATTTCCTAAAAAGCATATTGTCTACAAAACTTTTACTTATTTATTTTTAACATTTATTTAAATTTTTTAGAGAGAAAGAGAACATAAGCAGGGGAGGAGCAGAGAGAAAGAGACAGAGAATTCAAAGTATGTTCTGTGCTGTTAGCATGGAGCCCAATGTGGGACATGAATTCACTGTGAGATCATGACCTGAGTTAAGAGTCAGATTCTTAACCGATGGAGTCACCCAGGTGCCCCAGAAAGCTTTTATTTGATTAACCACTCAATATCATGATTCTTATTGTTCATGAATTCCAGAAACATTTTTGTGGTTACATTCCTTCCACTGACACCTCTTAATCTTCTTTATCATTCCTTTATCCTTAAGTAGTTTTTGTCCCCTCCTTCCCTAGTGCCATTTTCCAGTGTTGCATATGAATATCAAAAGGAGATTTCAAAGATGCAGAGCTCCCAACCCGTCTGGAAGACCAATATTGCTCGCTCAATTTAAATCTCCCAAACATCACTACTTAACTTTTTTCCTCCATCCATATGTAATGACAGCCATACGTAATTACATATAGTTTCTCAAATATATTATGCTTATGTGAACTTTTGATTTTTTATATTTGCTATTTCTGCTGTTGGAAATTTCCTTCCTGTCCTTATATCTGGAATCCGGGATCTTTCTCTATGCCCCATTAAATTCTGTGCTTCTAAACTTGACCTTATTCTACTTCTATAATCACATATAAAGAGATTTATTTGTTTGCATCTTTTTAACAGAAATGGAATTTATGTATGGTTAATGCCCATTTCTGACTCTCTAACACCTAACTTAGTGTTAGCCTCGGATACATGGTCAATAAATATTCATTGAATATATGAATCAATAAATGAATAATGCCAAGGTAAATAATGCTGGATGGAAGTAAGAAAATAAATATGTAATCAGGGAATTTTCTAACCTAAACAATTGCTTGCAAAATCCAAGACAAATTATAAGAAGATCATTTGCTAGTCTTCAGTGTATTTAGATTTTCAATCTATGCTGGGAATTTTTTATGTTTATTATGTTTTGTTTTTGTTTTTTGTTTTTTGAGACAGAGAGAGAGAGGGAGGGAGAAGGACGGACAGAGGCAGAGGCAGAGTGAAAGAGACCACACCCAGCATGAGCCCAACACAGAGCTCAATCTCATGACAATGAGATCATGACCTGAGCCAAAATCAAGAGTTAGGCACTTCACGGACTAAACCACTTAGATGTCCCTTGTGAGTTTATGTTGTATTCTAGATTGAAAAATGCCTGAATACAAGCAAAGATTTGCAGACATAGCCTTACGAGTACAAAGAGAAGGCAGCAGTCTGAATGGTGTGATTTTAGAAATGCTAAAAAATTTCTGTGAAAAAAAAATATTCATGGGCGCCTGGGTGGCTCAGTCGGTTAAGTGCCTGACTTCAGCCCAGGTCACGATCTCACAGGTAATGGGTTGGAGCCTCGCGTCAGGCTCTGTACTGACAGCTAGCTCAGAGCCTGGAACCTGCTTCAGATTCTGTGTCTTTCTTTTTCTCTGACCCTCCCCTGCTCATGCTGTCTGTCTGTCTCTCTCTCTCTCTCTCTCTCAGAAATAAAATAAGAAAAAAAAACATTAAAAAAACAATTTAAAAAAATCTTCAGACAATGTCATTATTTTTGAAATCTGATCATTGGATTTTATAATTTATAATTTTAAGACTTCAAACTTTAGCACAAATGAGTGGCCTGTCTCTTCTATGTCTTTTCACTATGCCAATGAAGTAAAGTATGATTAGTGAAATAGAACACAATTGGATTTCAGTTCTTCATCAACTTACATATTATGCTGTGGTACTGAACTGGTCTCTTAATTTTTCAAAACAGTTATTTCATCTGTCAACTATAATAGTCATATTATTGATGTAGATAGGCTAGGTCCAAGGACCCCGGACAGGTTTCCCACAGGACCAGCCAAGAGGGTTCTTGGCTTCATGTCGGATAGAAATCAAACCCAAGCCATAGAAAGTGAAAACAGAGTTTATTGAACAGGGTGAATGACAGAGAAGAGCAGACAAAGTGTCTCGGAGACTTGGACAGGAAAGGAGAATGAATCTCTTCATTGTTTGGGGCTGTGGGGTTATATTACAAAGAGGTCAGGGCACCTAGGTGGCTCAATTGGTTGGGCATCCACCTCTTGATTTTGGCTCGGGTCATGATCTCACAGACATGAGTTCAAGCTTCACACAGGGCTCTGCACTAACAGCAGGGAGTCTGCTTGGGATTCTTTCTCCTTCTCTCTCTGCCCCGTACTTGCTCTCTCTCTCAAAATAAAAAAATAAAAACTTAAAAAGAATTAAGAAGGTCTAGGGTATGTGTTCTTTCAGAAATCCAGGGTATGGTCCAATCAAAGGTGAGTGTCCGGTGAATACTAAGTATATTCCATTAGTTAGCACAGGAAGGAGTATTGATATCAGTGTCAGCTGAGGCTACTTCAAAGCTAATGTCTTGGAGCAAGTTTGGGATCTGTCTCTTCTCAGATGTTTGGGGCCTAGGACAAAACTCAGAGAATGATGATTGTTTTTGCTTGCCCTTTAATGTGGAGACATAGCTTGTATGGTTTATTCAGAGGCAACATATGGAACATGAATAAATGGAGTTTAGTAGAAAAACAGCGGAGATGAGGTCTTTCTAAAATGGAGTGCCTCTAGCTTCCCTACTTGCCTATAGTATGAGAAGTAGCATTGCACAGTACATAAAGAAATGACTTCTGGAACAAAATTGTTTATATGCAAACCTCAAGTAAGACTTAGACTTAACTGCTCTCTGTCTCAGATTTGCTATCTGTCTGTAGAGTATAATAGTAGTAATAATACCATTAATAATAATAATAATAATAGAAATATGTATCTTATAGGTATGTTCCAAGGATTCACAAAGACAGCCCAGGAACAATGAACGTCTATAAGAATGTGCTAGTTTATGAGTCTCCTAATGATTTGTATTCTCTCTATCTTGCTGTAAAGACTGTATATACATTTTCCTTTTATGTCTGTTAAAAACCTAGCACAGTGCCTCTACTACAGTAGAAGTCCTTAGACATTCTTGTCAACAGTATTTATTAAGCTCTTTATTTAAAAAAAAGTTTTTTGTTTTGTTTTGTTTTGTTTTAGAGAGAGGCGCAGAGAGAGAGGAGGGAGAAGGAGAGAAAACCCCAAGCAGTCTCTGCACTGTCAGCATGGAGCCCAACACAGGGGTCTATCTCACAAATGGAGAGATCACGCCCCAAGCTGAAATTCAGATACTCAACTGACTGAGCCATCAGGCATCCCTAAACTCTCTTTTGTATATAAAACATTTCATTTTGCTTTATAAAACTTTGGAACCCATTCACTGCTTTTTCAAAAGGGAAATCAAAATATAGGTTTAAGGAGAAAGACAGTTTCTTGGGGTTCTTTATAAATTCAGTGTCCCAGGTCATTAATCAAAGCCACATCATATGGAGTATGCCTCATTTTTGCCATAAAAAATTAATCCAAGTATCTTAATGTACAAGAAATTGAAATTAGTCCCTTTTCTCCCTGTCCCACTCAATGAAAAAAAACGAAGAAAGAAAAAAAATCATGAGGCTTCAAACACAAGGGATATTAGCAGACTGTGATCTTTTTCTCTATTCATACATTCCCTTGTGAACATGAATTAAAGGTTATAAACTTGGGGAGAGAGATTCTGAAAGGAGTTCATTCTCAAAGTTTTTGAAACTGTGTCCCAGGTTGACAATAGCTTTCACCTTGGCTTTAGACTGAAGCTTGCCCCCAAGACAAGGGACATCAAACTCAGGCAGCCTCTAACAATTTTGAGCTTCAGTCACTAGATTTCAGAAAACATATGCAAAATATTCTTCCAAAATCAATTATACAACAGAATAATACTGATATTGAAATATTAATAAAGGTCCTGAGAGACTTTTCAGTTATTTTTGCTCCAAATATAGTAAATTTCTCTTCATGTATTATACATTGTTTAAATTTGTGTAATATAAATAATACATAACTAAGTAATTTATTTATAAGAAATGCACTTTTTGTTCACCTTTTCTAGTTCCACAGGGCATTGTTATTCATATTCCTCGAGTAAGCTAATCACCTATGTCAGCTGAGTATTGGTCAATGTGCATAAAATGTGAAACCATTAAGATGACTCATCAACTTTTGATACATACTAAAAGACATTAAAATGTTTAATTTAAAAGGAAAAGTAAATTTGCATGGATTTATCTTCTTATCGTGCAATCCAATGTATTTCCTTGTGTACATGTACTTTATTGTTTTAAGTTTAGTACAGTGGTGATATAGATACAAATCTAATACAGAAAAATATATGCCACAGTGCAACTTCTATGTTCTCAGAGTAAATGATGTTCTTCATTTGATTTGGAGAAATGGGTTACTTAGATATAGGATACAATATCTTGACAGACACTTCTTGCAATGTAGAATCTCATTAGCCTCAAGCGATTGTTCCAGTAAGGATTCCAGAGTTCATCAGATTAGCCAGTGTTAACAATTTAGTGTATCTATAAGGTATTAGTGTATGAAATAATCTGGAAGAGGCTTAGAGATTATCATTCTGGTGAAATTCTTCCTTCTATTTCACTCTCTGGTGGTTAAAAATAACCTATGGTGTCAGTGTTCTCTTCTGTCTGAATGCAATCAGATAAACTTATTGATCTGAATATGATTTTACTCTCATGTTGGTTGACACAGAGTATGATCAGAAATAAATTGGCCCTGTATTTATCATTCTATTCCATTTTCAATGAGATGTTCATGGGGGTTAGGATTTCAGTAGATGTCAGAAAATGTAAGAAATGTAAGTTAGTATTTTTTAGTTCTCTTAAAATTAATTTAAGAAATAGGCATCAACATGTGTGTGGGCACACACACACAAAGTTTCTTTTCTTTACTTTTTTTGTTTATTTTTCTTTTTATTCATTTGTTTTCTTTCTTTCCCTTTTATATTATTTCTTTCTATAATCTTTCCTCTCCTCTCCTCTCCTCTCCTCTCCTCTCCTCTCCTCTCCTCTTGGCCTGGATACGCACCAAATCAAGAAAATTATGATGCACACCTGGGTTAAACCCCACTCTCTGAGTTCTCCTTCATTTTATTTTCGCTATTTTGAGTTCTGTCCTCCCCAAAACAGATATAGTTCATTACCACATAAAACTATTAGGGATTAATAACAATGACAATACTATCAACAAACTAATAACAATTTACATTTATTAAGCAGTTCTGAGAAAGCTTATACTTTCAAATTGCCTTTAAATGGATCTATTTATGGATTATTTTGATTTAATTCACACACACAAACACTATTTAAGGAAGTTACTCTTATTATACACATTTCATAGAAGAAGAAACTAAGACAGAGTGGCCATATAGCACTCCAAACGTAAAACAGCTACTAGTACAAAACCAATGCTTAAAAACAAAAACCAAACAACAACAAAATAAAACAAACAAAAAATATGAGAGGAATCTGATAATTACTACATTATATTAATGCTTTACCTCATTTTTACTATAATTCCTAGAGGTTATGTTATGGATCTTATTTATCTTGAACATTCCCAATACTAAATATCGTGAAAAGCTCATAGTTGCTAATGCTCTATTGGTAGTAGTCTGAGACATATGTTTTTTTTTTCCTTCAACAATTATACGTTATCCCTATGTGCTTAGCAATGACCTTGTATGAGTAATTCATAATGATTAGTTGTGAAGAGGATTTTGGTACTCTAGTAGTAATCTGTTCTTTTGGTCATTATTTCGTTTCATTACTAGCCTCTTGCTTACATGGAAGTTGGCATTTCCTCCTAGAGCCTACAGCTTTCCCATTAACTAGTTAGCATTGTTAACCAGCGCCCTGTCTCTTCCTTTTGTTTGATCATGAAATTCTAAACCCCTAGTTGAAGAATCTCTAACAGGAACACATAGTAGAGCAAAATAAACTGAAATGTCTTGAATCTCATTGTAAGGTGAGGAGTGGGGGGCAGGGGGTGGTGGTTTCAAGAGATTTGGGTTGCTAATTGTATCAATTTTCAAGGTTCCATTAGAGTGGAAACTGGATAGTTCTTTGATCAGGGTATCCCCATGAGGACTGATTTTTCTAATTTAATTTTTGCTTGATTTACACTGTGACAAATGTTTTCCACATTTCCTGAGCAAAGAATAAAACTAAGTGAAAAGGGATTGAAGGGCATTCATCATAAGGAACCTGTAAAATCATCATCATATGACTTTCTCTTGCTGTTTATGCTCCTTGTCTTTGTTACTCCCTTTCCCTACTCCACCTGCCTCTTCCTTCTTGTTCTTGTCTTCTTTCTCCTCCTCCTGCCTTTCCATCTTATCTACACACCCACATACGCACGCTTGCACACACCCACACACACAAACATCACTATAACCATAGACAGATAATTGATGATGATAGAGAAATATAATGATAGACAGATGATAGATAGATAATAGATAAATTGATAGATGGTATATAGAGAGACAGAAAGACAAATTAAATTGAGACGTTCTGATATTTTATTGTTTCTGTAGAGTCCTGCAAAAATCAGCATAATTCAGTAGATGCCACGTACTCACACATCCTAACACTAGGTGCTTGAATCAATATCTATGAGAAACAGGCTAAATATTTAAAATTGCTTTTGCTAACAAGTAAAGTTGAAAAATTCTCCAGAAAGTTGAAGAAACTGATAGCAAGAATTTCTTTAGCAATACTAAGGAGCATCATTGAGCCCTTTGTCCAGTTGGAGAACACAGGCAGTGGCATTTGGTGTATGCCAAGAGGAAGTTTCAACCAGTAGGTAGAGTAGCTAGCTCAGTGAGATGCAACAGAGCAAAGGCTGATGGACAATACTGCATTAGGAAAAAGTTGCACTTATGGATTATGCGAAGACAAGCAACAAATATATTACAGAATTTGCAGTGGGATAGTTTGGGAAGAAGGAAGAGGAAATCCAATTCAACACAGATTTATGATACTTTGTGGCCTCATCAGAAAGTATCTTGAAATGGAACATTTGCCACAGAGCTGACAGATTTAAGGTATCAAGTGAGGTGGTCACTCCCAGGGCCTAAGAGGCCACACGCAAGAAATTCCCAATACTGTGTGTGTGTGTGTGTGTGTGTGTGTGTGTGTGTGTATGTGTGTTTAATAATACAAACTCCCCTTGAAAGAAATCATGAATGTTTGGTATTAGCCAAACCCAATTACAACTGTAGCAGTCCAATAAAAATGTTTCTCTCTCTTCTCTCTTCCCCCTTTGCTTAACTCCTGCTTAGAAGTTACTTCAAACAGGGGTAAGAGAGAGGAAGAGAGGCGAATTGAGAAATAAAGAAGGGGAGGAGCCAACTTTGCTTTCATCTTAACTGTATGTTGCTCAGGCTGAGTTTGGCTCAAACTATAAGACAGATAAGTATAAGGATAGACTTTGAATTTTTTATATTTCATTGGCCTGAAAATTGTACCTGGCAAAGAGAAGATTTGCTTATTATCTGCAAGTAATCAGAAAAGTTTTGAACATGCCAGGGGTTGGAGGAGTAGGCATGGAGTCTAGTGGTCTAATGTCTATAAGCCCTCTTACTCAACTGTAGGCCCAACTACAGACACCAAGTGGGCTATTTCTTATTCCACTTTCTTGAGGCATTGGCAATGACTAGAATGTCCCAATCACCAGACCAGAAGGGCCCTGGTAGCAATGGACTGATTAGAAAACCACACCTTGGGTGTCCCCTTTCCTGCCTGTGATCATTGGCTAAACACATACTATCTTCCACCTGTGATCACACACTCTCTGCATGCTCTCTTGCACTTATCCACTCCCCAGATTCTCTCTCTAAAACTCCAGGCGTCCATCTTTCTGGGGAGAGGTCTTTTGTAAAGGCTTGATTGAGCCTGAGTCTCTCTTGGCTGCCAGCACCCAAAATCAATTTCACTTTTCTCTTTTCCAAACTCTCTTCTTTTTGTTATTGGCTTCTCTTGTGATGAGTTTATCCTAGTTTGTTGGGCAACAGTCTTAGCAAACCGAGCCAGGGACTATGCATTCAGTTTGTCTCGCCCCTTTGGGAATCCCTGGGATGGAGCCCTTGCCCAAGGTAGCACACCAGGGCTTGCCTCTTCATTTCCTGCATTTCCTATGATACATGGTTGGGTAACACTAAGAAAGAAGAAGATGATCAGCAAGAGGAATAAAACAGTCATAAGAAAGAGGAAAAATCACTTCTTGTTTAATCTTACAGAGTTATTCAATCATGTGCATAATCCTAATTACTATGTGCCATTCACTGGGCTAAATGCTTCACCTTCATTACCATCTTCAAATTCATTTAAACCTAAAATTAAATGGTAGACTTTGCATTCCTTGATAATTAAAATAGCAAACGTTGAAGAAAATCAACCAGAACACCATTAGCATAAGTCTATTTGGCAAATGTTGGGCATAAAAAGTTTTTGAAGGAGAGCTCAGACTTGAGGAATGGAGGTAATATGCCACTTTAGCAGGAGTACTTCTGTTAATGCTCATCTAGGTCCAAGAATGGGAAGAGAAGGATTTTTCTTGCAGATTAGTAGCCACTATTTTGGCAGTACTTACCAAAAATGGGGAGAAGAGTGGGAGAATAAATGTGCAAAAGGTGTTGGGGCCAAATCGCTACAGGGCGCAAGGTCTTCAGAGGAAAATGCTCAAGTCCTTCAGTAGCTCTTGCACATGGTTTTCTTATCAGTGAAATTTTAGCAATTATTCCTCCTCATGGGAAAATTGCTTTGGATTATCGAGTTTAATTTTAGATATACGGGCAGTAGAGAAAAAGACAATATTTTCTAAAGACAAATGTCTTTTTGTCCCTGGCATATTTTCAAGCCATGTTAGTTTTTTATTTGGATGGTGGGAGATCTGAAGGGTTAAAGGTGTTGGTTTTATGTTGTTTCACACAAAAGTAAACCTCAGAAATTCTGTTATTTTTGGGCTGTGACTTGGAGACTATGGTAAAAGTTGTTAAAGATATATTCCTGGCATTATAATCTCAGTGTTTCAAACACATTCCTTAAGCCCTTAGAAACAAAGGAACAAAACATGTTTTGAGTGGAATTTAAAAATAAATTAGACAGAAAACAAGACATATTCACTTAAACAAAGAAGAGGAAGGAAGGAAGGAAGGGAGGGAGGGAGGGAGGGAGGGATGGTGGGAGGGAAGGAAGGAAGGCAGAAGGAAGGAAGGAGGAAAGAAGGAGGGAGGGAACCAAGGGAAGAAGGAAGGAGACAGAAGGCAACCCTTGTCTACTTATTTGTAAATATTTAAAACATGAGTTTTCCCCGAAGTATACACAAGAACAAGTTGAAAGCTTTCTATTTACAGATAGGAAAATTTCACATATTATTAAAGAATAAAGAGATGAGGGAATCACTTGTGCTTAACCCATATTAGCAAACCACGACTTAAGACCTAGTCTACCTGTAGCTTTAATCTCTCCCAGGAATGGCACCTTTAACCAGTCAATTTGGAATAACATGATGAACACTAGTGAAATAAACTTCCTGATAGACCTTCACTCTTCCCCAGAAGGGAGGATACTTTGACTGAAACAATCTGTTCTTTGTTAGGTATCTCGTTTTTGTCCATCATTCCACTTATAAAAACACTTCCATTTTTTACAGTCCCTCAAAGCACCTTTCTCTTTGGTGGATGGGATGCTGCTTGCTTTGTGAACCACTGAATAAAGCCAATTTGGTTTTTAAATTTACTCAGTTGAATTTTGTTTTTAAACAATACACAGTGAGTACAAGTATTGTGAAAATGCCTGTATGTCCATGGCTCACAGTATGTTTCATAAACCTGGTAGATTTTTTTATTGTTCTCTAGTCATTCATGGTCTGATCATATCTTACCCTTGATCTGGAAAAAGGATGGTAGTTCAAAGAACCAGCTTAAGAAAAGATTTATTTTGTGACTCCCATTATTTTAGCCAATAAATTTTAGGTATTTTAGATACGAAAAATAAAGATAAGACTAGGAATTAAAACATTACATGATACTTTACTATCTTTTAGAACTTTTATTTTCTGCTTGGTAGGCACTTTTTCAGATTCATTTTGATATATGTTTTCATCATCTATCAAACTGGAACACACATAAAAGGAAAATAGAAATGAAATGAATCCCAAAAACGTCTGCTCACTAGAGCAGACGTTTTTGGGACTCACGTTAAGTCTCAGAGTGGTCAATGTTAGGGTTTTTCCCCCATAGCGTCATCTCCTATGCCATCAAAGCAGCTATAAAATTGCATTTCTTAAATGCATCTTCCACCATTTTCTTCAGAATTCTTCCAGATGGATAGAAACAGCTCTGCAAAGTCTTGCTTTGGAAACATCTAATTGCCAAGGACAACCACATCCACAGCCTCTGCCTCAATTGTTGTGATTGTCAAAAGTCTTGAATTTCATAGGTGTTAAATGTGAAAAAGGCACCCTGGCATTCACAAAATATTATACGAGAGCTTAATAGTGTCTGTCAAATGTATTCCTAGAAAAAAGGACACCTTGCATTTCCATGGGGCTTGATTTAGGATATAAAATGATGGAAACAAAGTAACATTTGCATTTGAAAGATTTTCATTTAACTTCTCAGTTATAGAACAGGGAAATGTATCAAAACCTTATACATTCTGTGCTTTCTTCCACTGTGTTTCTTTATTTTTCCACATTATTTCTCTTTTCTTTTTGTCTTTGTTTTGTCTCCTTTGTTTCTTCCATTCTTCTTTCTCTTACCTTTGACTTTCTTAGGAATGTGAGTGCCTTTATGTCCCTCAGTTATCTATGAGAGCACACTAATTAGTTTCTAATAAGAACTAATTAAAGCAAGTATTGGACATGAAAAGCCCCCCTCATTATTAACTTTTATTTTAACCCTGTGTTTTTTCTTCCTCTTTTCTTCTAAAAAGAATGCAAGATTTCTTCGTTCTATCTCCCCCTTCTGCCAATCTCTGGAAGCTCAGAGGCCCATTAGTTCCTCCGGGCTTGGTGCTGAACAATTTTAAATAAGACGTTAGTGGTCAATTGTTTGGGAAACGTCACATAAGAAGAACAGGCACTTGAACTAGGTGGATTTTGAAAAGACAGAGGGCCTCAAAAAATTATGCTACATGTCAAGATGTGTCATGCTACACATTTGAGAATTACTACTGTGTTCTATGCATTTCCTCTCTAATTATTTGGGAAATATCTGTAAGAAACTTGAGCCACTGTAAAAATAACTTTAGTTATTTTTTGTGTTGTTTTGACTGATACGCTAGGATGAGAAATTGACCGGTGTAAGTCCCAAGTTTATAAGTGGTACCAAGAGTCACAAATTCACACGCATTCAGCGAGCAACACATAAAGAAAACAAGCACAGCATTTTCTTTTACAGAAACATGGCCAATGGGGATAAACCAGGAAGAAGATGTTCCAACTAAAATTAAACTATCAAATTAAAATATTTTTTATTTTTATTTTTCAAAAATTTTAAAGCCTATTTATTTTTAAGAGACAGAGAGAGAGAGAGAGAGAGTGCACGCACGCACCAGTGGGGGTATAGGAAGGGAGAAGAGCCAGAGTACCCCAAGCAGGCTTCTTGCTGTCAGCACAGAGCCCATTGTGGGGATTAATTTCACAAACCATGAGATTATGACCTGAGCCAAAGAGTTGGACGCTTAATTGACTGAGCCATCCAAGTGTCCCTCAAACATTTTATTAACAGTTTAGACAAATACAATTACAGCTTAATTTAAATGAAGGTAAATACTTTCAAACTTCATCATCTTACATATGATCTAAAAATGATAGTTTTTGGGGTGCCTTGGTGGATCCGTGGGTTAAGAGGACCACTCTTCATTTCTGCTCAGGTCGTAATCTCATGGTTTGTGAGTTTGAGCCCCACATTAGGCTCCGGCTCCACACTGACAGTGAAGAGACCATTTGGAATTCTTTCTCTCCTCTCTCTCTCTCTCTCTGTCTCTCTCTCTTTTTCTCTCTCTCTCTCATTCTCTCTGCCCTTCCTCCACTTGCACACAGGTGCACTCTTTCTTTCTAAACAAACTTCTAAAAAATTAAAAATAAAAATGATAACTTCAAGAGGTGAGACTTGAAACTGTGGCTCAAAGTCTAAACTGAAGACCTTGTATTATGTGCTCTTTGACATTGACTGACACCGGAAGGGCCTCAAATGGCCTAAGCCCAAGTTCCCTAAGGTCCACCAGGAAAACAACCCCCTTTAATTGGTGCAGTTCTAGCTAGTCCCTGAATCTAACATTTCAGTTCCCTGCCAACCTGCAGAATTATTTTACAAAGCTAATCACATCCTGTGTGGAAACTAAGAGTCACCCCTTCCTCTTGTGACTACAAAGTCTGCCTCCTGCAGCCCCCAGTTTTCACTGTTTCTGAATAGAAACCCCAAGTTGCCTTTGTGGCATCCAGTGTCCTTCTTCCCTGGACTTCCGTATAAGTAACAAATAAATGGTGTTGATCTTGTCCGTCCAGTGTTGGGTGTCTGCCCTGGGCCATCCCCACAACACTGGGGGTGGGGCTGGGGGGTTCCTCGCTCAGCAATGGTATGAAGAAGAGTCAAAGAAAGCAGAAAGAGTGGCTTCATGAAGAATAAATGTTTACCAACTGTGTTGAAATGAATTACTATTCACGATAATGAACAGGCATCAACGTTTACGCACAAAATTTCCTAAATGGCCAATGTCTCTTTTGCAAAGACTTCAGATGCTTTGAAATACTGACAATTAAGTAACCAAACTTCACACAGAAAAAGCAAATCTATATTCCATGAAGGAGAAAATGTTTTGTAACATTTAAGCCTGGAAATAAGTACCAAATTATTTCTGAAGGACTGTTTTTTTACAAACATTTTTCCTTGGGGTTTCGGGAGAGTTTGGTCTGTAGCCCAAATGGCCTAGAAGTGCCTCAGGACAGAAATGCCTTTAGTGTTCCCTGCTTTCATTATCCTGCCTCTAGCTGTGCTACGAGGGAGATATAGCCTTCCTTTGCTCTAAGTCGCAGAAAGTATGCCCGTCTGGTCATGTAATGAAAAGCTTTGCGGAATTGTTTATATGTTGCCTCACGAGTTTTAACCTTATCGCACTTTTTAAAAAGTCAGAGAAGTCACCACGTGTGTATCAGAGTGATGTGAGCACTCAAGGGCATGGTGCTTTGTTGCTTAATCCACGCAGTTTTGAAGGTTCCATGTTTAAAATAAAGCAGTTGATAAATATTTGCAAACAGAATATATGTACTATAAAGAAAATATTGAATTGGAGGGCTAGAAAATATCTGTCCGTGAAATAAATTATGGCATTATTTATTATTATTCAGTTTAACTTATTGTTTTGTTATTTCCTGTGCATAATTTCCCACTTTTCTCATTATAATCAATAGTTTTTGTAGTTGTCATTTTAATGTGGTTTATTTTTTCCCCTTTCTCCTTAAATGATTTTTATTACACTGTTCATTTTCGAGAGCTAGTAAATTCTGCTAATGTCAGTTCATAGTCTATCACCAAAGACAACCTTAGGGGATGTACTTTAAATGGTCCCACAATTAGTGACCATTGGAGTTGATCAACACATACTACCACTTTGTGCCTTTGTTACCAATAGCATTTTTTAACCCCGAGTTCTGTCTTAGAATAAAGACAATAAAAAGATGAAATCTGTAAACATACTACAATTACCTACTGCACATAAAAATGTATGGCATTAGATTATCTAATAAAAATAACACTACTTAAATTCAAATGTAATAATAGCAACAATTTATTGAATATTTACTGTGTCAAACATTGTGCTAATGGAACATTTTGTATATGTAATTTTCCCAATAATTCTACAAAGAGGTTATATCAAGTCCATTATACAGGAAATGAAACTGAAGCTAAGTGAAATAATTGTTCCTTGTAAGGTGCAAAGCCAGTTTGTGGCCCTAACAGTTAATTTTATGTGCCAGCTTGGTTTGGCCATAGTATACAGATATTTGCTAAAACACTATTCTCGATGTTTTTGTAGAGTTGCATTTTGGATGGGATTAACACATAAATCAGTAGTCTATGAGTAGATTGTTCTCCATAATGTGAGTAAACCTCATTCAATCAGTTGAAGGCTTTAGAGAAAGACTGATATCCTTTGAGGAAGATGGAACTTAGCTAGGAAAGTCCCTCCAGACTTCAGCTACAACTCACCCCTGAGTTTCTATCCTGCCTGCCTACTCTAGAGATTTTGAGCTAGTCAATCTCTATAATCTCATAAGCCAAATTCTTAAGTCTCAGGTAGATAGATAGATAGACAGACAGATAGATAGATAGATAGATAGATAGATAGATAGATAGATAGATAATACATAGATACAAAGATACATACATAAAAAAGGAAATATAGAAATACAACATATTGGTTCATTTTCTCTTGAGAACCCTGGTTAATATGGCAGCAGAAGTGAAATTTAAAATAAGGATTTCTTTTTTTTTTAATTTTTAAAAATTTTATTCATTTCAAGAGAGATACAAAGAGGAAAGGGCAGAGAGAGAGAGGAAGATAGAGAGAATCCCAAGCAGGTTGGGAATCCCAGTCAGCACAGAGCCCGATGCTGGACTCAAACTCATGAAACATGAAACCATGACCTGACCCAAAACCAAGAGTCAGACACTTAACCCACTAGGCCACCCAGGCGCCCCTACATAAGGATTTCCTTGTTGTAATACCTTGAGATTCTAGAATTCTAGAGATGCTGCTATGCTGTTTTTTTCCTTTACTGTGTGTTTATCTTTTTGTAACATCTGTGTGTGTTTATCTCTACAGAGGTGAATCTTTCATGATCCTTGCAGATACTATAACTTTCCATCTTCATAGAAACTTTCCGTGTTCCACATGCTATTATATTGGTTATTTGATTCAAGTATTTCTCAAGTCCCATGGCATGGTTTGAACAGGTATAATGGCCCCAATATTACTGATAGTGAATTTACTGTCAAAGTTTTGCATGAATCAACATTGTACAACCAGTCAATGGCAAATAAAGACTACATAATCCAGTGCACACAAAAAACACAGAAGCTATCACGTAGTCACCAAACAATAAATATTGATTAAGTGATTGCTCTCTCTTTCTTTTTCTCTTTCTCTATAATGTCTATATGTACAAACATACGGATTTGTAAGAGCTGTATTATTACATAAGTGAGTAAGTTTTAATTAAGACAAAATTTTCTAATTCAGGAACTTAGTCATAATTTCATATATTTGACCAAAGCAGGGAATGTGCAGAAGATCACATGTAGATTGCATTTATCATAGGATTCTATCAGGACATTATTTGAGAGCAAAATTGAATTAGCCAGGTAGAATTTTTTACTTTATTTTTTAAAATTTTTATTTAATCAAATGGTATATAGAGAAAAAGAGAGGGAAGTAGACGCATCATTGTTATACATTTTCTTCACTCTTAATATGTATAAAGATCTGAATCACTTTTGTTGTGGGAAAATAAGGATTCATATTAGGACAATTATTGAATAAGTCCTAATACATGTAGCAGACACAAAAATGGCAATAAACTTTTATTAAAGGGGTATTGATTATTATATGGTAGAAAAATTCTTCACTAGTTATTTTTAATAAAATATCTTACTTGACAGATATCTCTATAATTGCATTTTAAACCCTGAGAGTTACTAACGGAGTATGGAGAGAGAGGCAAAACTTTTTCATTAGTCAAAAGAAAATAAGGCCTTGGTGGAGGGCAATTAGATAAATAACTTTTTTAGTTGATGTTTTGTATATTATGGAGGTTCTGAGAAAGATTTAATTCCAGTGTTAAATCAAGCTTTATTTTTGACAAAGCCTCTGTAAGAAATATACATAGTAGAATATGATTACATAATAATTCTATTATTAATGCTAAATATATCTACAGACACTATCACATATTCAGAATAATCACCTCCTGCAAACTGGTTTTGTCCCAACTAATCTCACAATCAAATCTGATCAAGTCCTTATACTACTAAGAAAACAAAACAAAACAAAAGCTAGGGTTGTTCTTAACTCACAGGACAATGTCTAACCTCTCTATAATTTGCTTTGGTATTTTTTCCAGTCCTAACCTCTTAGAATGCACAATATGGAAATTTAAAATTTTATCATTATTTATTAATTCAACAGGGCCTTTATCCTTGTGCAGTTTTGTGCATACTATTTTTCTGCACTAGATGCCCTTTATCCCATTTCTTTGCCTCAACTTTTAATCATCTGTCAAAACCTTCACAGCTGAAAGTTGACTTCAAACATTAAGCCCTCTTTGGCTCTCTCTGAGAGTAGTTATTCTTTATTTTCTTTTCATTTGACTCATACCTTTAATGGGTTATGATAATATCTACTTACTTCACTTTGTCCAACAAGACAGTGAATTCATCAAGGTCTAGTTCCATGTGTATTTAACTTGTATATTTCTGGTATTTAGATGTATGACTCAGACATGTAAGATGCTTGATTTTTTGTTAAATATATGAATAAATTCTTAAAGGAATAAATAAATAAATAAATTGTAAATTTTTATATTTATTAAATCTATGCTTTTAGAAGTGTATCCTTTATTTTTTAAAAAATATTTATTTATTTTGAGAGAGAGAACATAAGCAGGGAAAAGGCAGAGAGAGGAGCAGAGAATGAATCCCAAGCAAGCTCCCAATGTGAGAACTCCCAATTGTGGAGCCCAATATGAGGCTCTAAATCTCAATCGAGAGATCATGACCTGAGCCTAAATCAAGAGTTAGATGTTTAACAAACGGAGCCACCCAGGTGCTTCCCTAGTGTATCCCTTGTTTTGATGGTGTGTTAATAGAGGTCTCATGAAGCAAGGGACAAAATCTATGTATAGAGGATTTGGATACTATTATCCCATTTTGGAGCAAAATAAATATATTTACAGAAATTGTGAAAGACTTTTGAGGTGAAAATTTCATTTCTCTGATATACAATCAAGTGCTGTTTTGAAGACCCTTTGAAGATTTCTATTTTGTCTCTCAAGATAAAAAGAGAATAAAGTGAAGTTTATCATATAGCTTGACAGTTTTTCTTTTACTTTTCTATTGAAGAATTGATGTTGAACACCATGGACACACAGACCTGTGAGATGCTAATTTATCTTTCATTTCACTTTATCTAGTTACACCAAAATTGTCTTAATAAAATATATAAATATTGAGTCATTAGATTTAAATAAATTATATCACAAAAAGTACTAACTGTAATAGTAACATTGAATATATTTGACTGCATGAAAATTAATAACTTTGATTCATCAAAACACACTGCTGAGAGAATTAAAAGGCAACCTACAGAGTGGGTAAAGATATTTGCAATGCATATTTAAAACCAAAGACTTTTATCCAGAATATATAATGAATATCTGTCCATCAAATGTACAAAGAAGACAACATCATAAAAAAAAATGGGCAAATGACATGAACAGACACTTCATAGTGAAGATAACTACATGGCCAAAAGCATATCAAAAGATGTTCATAAGGTAATGCAAAATAGAAACCACAGTATAATGTAGTGTAACCACTTACCAGAAGACAAATTGAAAAAGATAAAAAATAATAGTCATTGATGAGAAAAGGGAATGAGGAGACCCAATTCCCTGTTACTCAGAATACAAATTGATCCAACTACTTTGAAAGTATATACTAGTGCTGAATAATGTCGTACCCTTTGAGACATAAATTATACTCCTAGGTATATAGATTCAATAGTACTCTAAGCATGTGTTTACCCAAAAACATGAACAATAAGGTTTACTGATGCATTATTTTTTTTTTAATATTTTTATTTATTTCTAGGAGAGAGAGAGAGATAGCATGAGCAGGGGAGGGTCAGAGAGAGAGGGAGTCACAGACTGAAACAGGCTCCAGGCTCTGAGCTGGCAGTCAGCACAGAGCCCGACGCAGGGCTTGAACCCACGAACCGCGAGATCATGACCTAAGCGAAAGTCGGACCCTTAACCGACTAAGCCACCCAGGCGCCCCAATTGATGCATTATTTTTAAAAACAATTTAACGTTTATTTGTTTTTGAGAGAGAGAGAGAATGCGGGAGGGGCAAAGAGAGAGAAGGAGATATAGAATTGGACCCAGGCTCCAGGCTCCCAGCTTTCAGCACAGAGCCTGATGTGGGGCTCTAACTCACAAAACATGAGATCATGACCTGAGCTGAAGTCGCACGCTCAACTGACTGAGCCACCCAGGTGTCCTGATGCATTATTTTTAATTTCACAAATTTGTGACAATCCAAAGGCCAATAAACAAGTAAAAATAAATAACTTGTAATACATTTACATAATGGAATATTATAGAAATTGAAATTAACAATCCAAAATTTCATCCATAAAAAATCCCACAGGTGAAAAAAGGCCTTAACATGTCAAATAGTTTCAGGTAATGACTCCAGTGTATACATAAAAGTATTTTTCTATACACACAATAAATATCAAAGATCACTCTATAATTTCAACATGGCAGGGAAGAAAAAGACTATTATTTAGTCAGTAAGTCGATATCCAGGGTTACTGTAAAATATTTTTCTTCTGGCTAAACTAATTAGATGGATTTCTCCCTCTTTGATGCCAATAAGAAGCAGAAAAAAATATTAAGGGAGACAACTGCAAAAATATTTTCAGTCTTGGACAATTCAGAAGGATAATTTAATTGAATAATAAAGTCCAAAGTCACTGAATCTTGAGATGCCCTTCCCTGCAGTAATGACCATCAGGTAGAACAAGCAACATAATCCTGTTGCAAGACCAATTTATTGGTAGGGTGATGCTAGCTGTTCAACAAATTGATCTATGCATGTGTTACAGCTCAATTACAGTAGGAAGCTATACGTCTTTCACATATGTTCCAAGATGTATCCAGGAAGAGGCTGGGAATCTGATGCACAAAATCAAGTAGGGACACAGATTTGGGGAATCATATCATCTTGAATACATGGCTTTCAAATTCAGTGTTGGCATCCACATTAGCAGGAAAAAGCAAAAAAAAGAAAAGCCTAGAAAATGGCATGTGGAATTATTTTTGTTTGTGTGTTTATTTTTGTCCAGAAGTAGAAGAGGTAGTGCTGCCGATTATTGTTGTTCACATCATATGTGTTAGAACTCAGTGACATGGCCACATCTATTTAAGAGAGAGGCTGAGATTATGTAAGCTAATTTTTCAGAAAAAATAAATTGGTGAAAGTTAGCATTAACTATTATATCCACCTAATTATTTGTACTGTATACACCTTGATAAGCTTAAGATGCACTATGTATGCACAGCTATATGGTTGTGGTTCTCCATTCATTCCCTTTAGCTGGTACACAAAGTTACCCTCTTTCCATCACAACCATTATCCATTTCTCAAAACTCCAAACTACCCATTCTTTTAAGGAATAGTGATGGCTAAACCACATGTTGATTCAACTCTGAAAACTCATTGTTTTGTTTTTATGAAACTGTTTTCACTATTGTATCATTAACATGACGGTGGGGGTCCAAACACCAAATAAATCAAGATTGGTTCTTCCATAGACTCATCCTTGAATTACCTGGCTATCTCATGATGTTTTCCAAGGCACATAGAATACAAGTTACATTGTTTTTAATGGTATTACTTAAGTTAATGAATCAGTCTTACTATGGCTTTAATAATGTAACTATCTCATGGTCCTCTCTACATTATCTTATGGGTTTTCTCCCAAAGTCTTCCAAACTCCACTAGTTAAACTGCATGCACAGCTTTAACACATTTCTTTCATATTAATTAAAAATGAAATGCTTAATACTTCCCATCACCACTATAAAACATATGTGTACATAATACTTAGATTAAAACTAACTAAAATAACACTATTAGTAAACACTACTTTCTAAGCATCATGCTATATCATTCAACCCTGCAAGATTCGAAGATAAAATTATTATCAATATTTTATTTTATTTTTTAAATATTTATTTATTTTGAGAGAGAGAGAGAGTGAGCGAGAGAGAGAATGACCAGGAAGAGAGGTCGAGAGAGGAGAGAGAGAGAGACTCTTAAGAAAGCTCAGTCTCACAAACTATGCAATCATAACCTGAGCCAAAATCAAGTCAGAGGCTTAACTGACTGAGCCATCTCAGTGCCCCTATCAATATTTTAAATATAAGGATACGAAGGAGGGAGGTTAGTAACTTTGCCTCAGATCATATATCTATCAAATTCACAGCAAGTTTATTTGACAACACATACGAATTTATACTACATATGGTAGACAAATCAATTGTAGGCTATCTTGACTATTGTACTGTAGCCTCAAATATACACATGAGAGATGGTACTGGACCACATAGTATGTTGTAAATAAGAGGGGATATATCTAAAATAATTTTCTGGATTAGTTGCTCTAACTACACTTGGGATGTACTTGCCAACATTTCCCCTCTATTTCACATGGATTGGGGGAAAATGAATGTGGAAAATGAAGAGTTTTTATCAGGAAATAAAGGCAATAGACATGGTAATATAGGTAAGGCAGCAAGCTCATCTGTTTAAGCAAAATAACTTCTTTTCTGATTTGTCTCCAACTTCTTTCTGGTACTTGTTCTGCTAACTGCATGTCACCAGAATAGCACTTAGGTGGTTTGTGGGAAGGAAATTATTCCTATGTAAGTGTTACATTCTAAGTTAATTATTCACTAATGTCTGAATAACCTTCATTTGTGAAATTATTTTTAAAAATTATCTTCTGACTCTATTATTTTTCTTCTCCCTAGAATTTTCTTTCAACGAGTATGATCCTTCTTCTTTGAAGTAAAGCCTGATGTATTAATGTTAAATGTCTTTAAAGACAATTTAACTCACCTTCCATATGTCATTGGGAAGCATGTAACCACCAAGGGGAAGGGGAAAATGATCAATTTCACTGATCTATCACAGAAATACATTGAAAGTTTTACTTTTACAATTACAAAACTTTGCTGGAAAAAAATTATGGAACAACAAGAGTCCTTTTCATCTGTGGATCCTTTTCATGAAAAATCTCAAGAGAAAGCTCATAACTGCTGTTTCTATATTCATCTGAAGGGGAGGAAGAGGACAAAGCATTGAAGGTGATTTAGCAAGATTTCAAGCAGTAGCACTGGAATTAAATGTTGAAAGCAGAAGGGCTATAATGTCAGGGCACTTGTAAAGAAATATGAGTCTAACTGTGTCTTCATTAAACTTCCAGCTTAAGCTTTTTAAAGGTTGAGTGAAATATTTTACTGTTGTGTCTATCAGAAATCATGAATTAAATTGCTGAACGATTTGCCTATAGTCTATTTTTAAAAGATGATATTTCCAGAACTCTACTTACCACACACATTTTAAATGACAGTGGCACATTTCATGACTAACCCTAAGAGTAATCAAAACCTCACTTTAAATAGCTATGCTTTGACGTACTGGTTACCAAAGCTTATAAATTGGAATTCAAAGCAAAACACTGGCTATAAGAAAATATTCAAAGGGCTATGCCAAGATGGTCCTTTTAGAAATTTAGGGATTAATAAAGACCAGGAAAAAACATGGCCTCCTCTTTCTTGTTGCTCTTCCTGTATTCTCTTAGAGTGGCACCTCCATTCATCAACTCACCAAAAAGCTGGAAATCATTTTAGACTCCTCTGTCTTTCAATATCTATAGTCAATGACTTACTTACCTCTAGCAGATTTAACCTCCTTAACAACTCTCAAAACCAACTTTATTTATTTATATAGAGGCTTATTGAGATATAATTCATATACATTATATTCCATGTCTACAAAGCATACAACTCAAAGATTTATAATATAGTCAAAAAATTGTGTGGCCATGTCTGCAATCAATTTTAGGTCATTTTCATTATGCTCAAAAGAAATCCTGTACCCATATAGCAATCACTCCACATCCCATCTACCCCCAGTTATTATCAGTAACTAATCTATTTTCTGTCTCTCTAGATTTTTTTCTTTTTGGACACTTCATAGAACCAAAATTAATCGTATGATATGTAGTCTTTTGTGGCTTCTTTCTTTCATTTAGAATAATGTCTCCAGGTTCTTTGGTACTTTAAAATGTATCAGTACTTCATTCCTACTCATGGCTGAAATAATATTCAATCATTTGATATACCTCATTTTATTTATCCATCACCAATTAATGAGCATTTGGGTATTTCCACTTACAACTATTATGATTAATGCTGCTACAAATATTCATGGACAACTTTTTTGTGTGTCGATGTGTGTTTTCATTTCCTTTGAATACATAACTAGAAAATCTACATTTGACATTTGAGGAACTACCCGATCATTTTCCCAAGAGGCTTCACCATTTTACTTTTCCACCAGAAATATAGGAGGCTTCTAATTTTTCCATATCTTCTCTGAAACTTTTTGTTGTCTTTTTGACTGTAGCCATCTTATTTGTGAACTGTTATGTCATCATACTTTTGGCTTGCCTTTCGTTTGGTGATGAGCATCTTTTTATGAACTTATTGCCCATTTTCTCAAGAGACATGTCTGTTCAGATCCTTTGTTCATTTTTAATTGAGATACTTGTCTTTTTATTATTAAGTTGTAAAAATTCTTTCAATACTTTAGATACAAGTCCCTTATTGATGATCTGCAAATATGTCCCCCATTTCTTAGGTTACCTTTTTATTTTCTTGATGTTATGCTTTGGAGCATAACAATTTTTAAAGTAATAAAAAACCCATGAATTTTGAGGAAACAAACTTTCTATTGCTAATCTATTTCAAGCAACTGCCTTTGTTCATGTCTTCATTTTGTCCACAAAACTACTGCGGAAGTCTTAAAACTGATTTCTTTGTTTTCAGTCTCAGGTTCATCAAGTCCCTACCAGGTCGATCCTTCCAAAATTCAGATGTATGATTACCCAATTTCTACTGCAGTGTACCTTAAGGAAAAGCATATTTTCTCTGGTGCAGAAAAGAAAGTCCCTGGATGAAATTACTTCTAGTGGACTCTCTAGCATTCCTTTTTGCTGTGCTCCATCTTTCAACTATCATTCTAGACATCCCATATCTTTCTGAGCTCAGTAGATGTGCGCCACTGCACTATAACCTCTGCCCATCTTGTCAACATACTGACACACATATGCTTGTACCTTCCATATCAGAGGACACAAGTTGTTTCCTTTTGGGTTATCTCTGGATTGCAGAAAATCTCTGTAGTGGTATTTGAGGCACATTATTTAATTTTAATTAATTTCCTACAATTAAACATAAGGAAAGTTGATATAAAAATACGAATTTCTATCTTCTCTTGAAAAATTAGAAGACCTGGTTTAAAAAAATAAAAGAAAGAAAGAAAAAAGAAAAAAAAAACACCTAGGCCTGAACTTATGGATGTTTACAATCAACCACAGTTGAATAGCTATTACCTTCTTTAAATAAAACATGGCCTCTTCAATTGTCAGTGTTCAAACCATGACCTTTTGAATCTGCCACCATGAGCTTTAGTGCTATTGCAATTTACCAATTCATATCTAGCCATTTTAGTCATTTAGATTACCTGACTGGCACCCCCATATATTTTATAGTGATCTATTGTATATGCTTCTCATATGCAAACAGTACTTCTTGTTATACATTCCTATTAACTCATAACAACATGGTATTGTGATTAAAAGTGTAGGCAGACTTTGAAACTCAACTATCTGGGTCAAATCTTGGTTCTACCTCTGAAAAGCTAGATAAGCTTTTAACATTATATAAGTTTCCATGCTCCCGTTTCTTCAACAATATAAAGAATACAGCAGTGATAACTATATCAAAAACTGTGCCTATGCATCTAGAAATTATGTAACTCATCATGTGTATGGTCCTTGAGCACTATGCAAGTACCTCACAAGTGTATGTTTTTATTATACCTCTGCTTTGTCAAAAGAGGGTACTTACTTATCTTTGTATCACAGTAGAACAGATAGGAGATATTCAGAGCTTACTGAATCAGTGTGATACATGTAAAACCAGTCAATGCTGGAGAAATTACTTTCCTAATGTAAATTATGATATTAAGGTAAAGTACATTAGGAAAATATTTTTTATGAAAACTTATACTTAAAAACCATGAAACTGTTTCAGCTTCCCTCAGTCTAGTCCCCCCCCCCAACACACACATAATCTGAAATTTTAAATTTGTGTGTTTTTACATTACCTAGCTTACAAGGCCATGTGAATGGCTCATGATTTCATTTTGTTTTGTGCTTTATAGGAGATGTCCATATTTCTCTGTGTGTGTTTTGATCCTGTTTGCAAAAAATGAATTGATGCTTTCATTCAAATACATGTGTTTGCCTCAAATCCTTCATAAAAAGCTGTAACTTCTTTTCCAGAAGTCAGTGCATAATCTATTTCTTGATGCAATTTCTCAGTATTATATCTACATAGTATGTGTTACCCAAAATTGTAGCATTCATCTCATATTTTACTATATAGTACTATTTACGGATTCTTAGCTCATCATACATCTACATGTATTTATCTCACTAGTTCAAAGTATAGCAGTCACAGATAGACAGTCTACTAAAAATGTAAATGTAAAAATGGTGTACAGTGCCAGGGTTTTGTATGGTCATGGGTTATATGACTAGTTACACCAGCTCTTCCAAAAATGCTTCTATCAGAATAGCTCTCAATATATACATATAAAACGTGAATATATTCTCAAATGGATTCATTAATTTAATTATTTATAGCAAACATTTATGGAACAAATTTTCTGTTGACCAAAACACTCTGAAGTTCAAAAGTTATAACGCCTGAATTCAGCCAGATGGAGAGCTACATATAGAAACATAAGAATTAATGGGGCGCCTGGGTGGCTTAGTCGGTTAAGCCTCCGACTTTCGCTTAGGTCATGATCTCGCAGTTCGTGGGTTCGAGACCCGTGTCGGGCTCTGTGCTGACTGCCAGCTCAGAGCCTGGAGCCTGTTTCAGTCTGTGACTCCCTCTTTCTTGACCCTCCCCTGCTCACGCTGTCTCTCTCTCTCTCTCTCCTAGAAATAAATAAAAAAAATATTTTTAAAAAATGAAAAAAAAATGAATTAAGCAAGTGCTCACTAGATTTAGAAAATAAAGTCTATGAAAAATACAGGTGGCAGGGATATGAAGAATTACTAGCGAGTTGCAGTGGTTTGATGATCCATGATAAAAGTGAAAGGCTAGGAAGCATATTCCAGGCAAAAAAAAGCACAGTTTTGTGGTGGTCATTGCTAGTAGGAGCAAATATCCTGGTTGGCCCAGGACTGTAGAATTTCTCATCAGTGAAAAGAAGAGTTTCGATGTATGAAGGGAAACGTATTTTTACCAGGCTTGGATGATATGGAGCCCAGTGCAGTTTTTGGCTCTTAATATCTTCTGATGAGTGGCAAAGCCAATACCTAGAAACCCTTGCTAAACACTATGTTTAAATCATAATTGAGGGGCACCTTGGTGGCTCAGTCAGTTGGGCATCTGACTTTGGCTCAGGTTATGATCTCACACTCTCTGAGTTCAAGCCCCGTGTTGGGCTCTGGGCTGACAGATCAGAGCGTGGAGGCTGCTTCAGATTCTGTTTCTCCCTCTCTCTCTGCCCCTCCCCTGTTCACAGTCTCTCTCTCAAAAATAAATAAACATTAAAATGTTAAAAATCATAATTGAGAGGAGAGTTTTATGTTGATAAATAGTTATTTTATGTTGAATTTAATTTTTTTAGGATTTTAAAATAGAGTTTTTCTTTCTATACTTCAGCTATACACACACACACACACACACACACACACGCACACACACACTGTTACAAAGTGGTCCCAGCTTTAGTAATGTGCGATCATCTCGAGGTATATTTAAGGCATCAAAAACTTTTCATGTTTTAAAATATGATGAATTGTATTTATTTGTAAAGGGTCTATTGACATTTTCTGCTGTATTTTGTAGGATCATCATAAGTTCATTTTTGTGTCAGACTTACTGGGCCAGGAATTAAAATTCCTATTTATTCTGACATTGTGTAAACTACAGATTTGATATGTCAGCAGACAGATTTCATTATTAGGAACTTTATGTTGACTGTATAGCATAGCTTTATAATTTTCTTTAAAGGAAACAAAATTTATACTCTTTGTAATTTGACAAACATGCTGCAAATGAATTTGTTATAACTATTTTTAAAACATGTAATGACTTCTCAAAGAATAAATTTTCTTGTAGAAATAATATTTCAAACTGACTGATTTTTTTTCAAACTTCAGCTTTCAGTATCTTCTTTCCCATAATCCCATTATTCCAAAAATTATAGCTGACATAGTGACGCCCACATTAAAAAAAATCGTGAGGCACCTGGGTGGCTCAGTCGGTTGAGCGTCCAACTGCGGCTCAGGTCACGAATTCACCATTTGTGGGTTCGAGCCTGGCGCCGGGCTCTGTGCTGACTGCCAGCTCAGAGCCTGAAGCCTGTTTCAGATTCTGTGTCTCCCTGTCTCTCTGACCCTCCCTTGCTCACGCTCTCTCTCTCTCTCTCTCTTTTTCTCTCTCAAACTAAAAAAAAAATCGAAATGTGGGGCCACACTGAAGCTCTTAAGTCATCTACTCCCACCTTCTCTGTGTACTGATCACTTTAACACTCAGTCATCTAAAGACTAACATAAAAATCGTATTCTTTTTATTCCTCAGTAACAGAAGATGACCTCTAGATTTCATCAAGAACTGTTGAGATGACCCGAGATGGGGGTGGGGGTGGGGGTGGGGGGTGGCGGTGGGGTGGGGAGGGTCCAGTTATCTGTTTAAGAAATGACTCTATAAAAAGATGTGGAATATTAATGAGTCTCTGTCTCATGACTTGTTATATAACTCTTTCACATATATATGAAAACAAACAAACAAAAACATGAGGTGGCTTAAATAACTGCCGTTAACTACAAAAATAAGCCAGATCTGTCCTGGTGATGAATTCCTGTCTTGGTAGCAAATTAAGTACAAGGAGAGATGTGTTTGCATCTGCAAAGTGGAAATGATCAATTTGTGTATATCTGTTATCAACTAGTGGACATGGAAATTACCCTCTTGGAAGAAACCTTAGATATTGCCCCATCTACATATTTTCTTCTTTTTTTTTTACTATTTTTTTTTAATTTTTTAAAATATTTTATTTATTTCTAGGAGAGATAGAGAGACAGTGTGAGCAGGGGAGGGTCAGAGAAAGGGGGAGTCACAGGCTCTGAAACAGGCTCCAGGCTCTGAGCTGGCAGTCAGCACAGAGCCCGACGCGGGGCTCGAGCCCATGAACCGCGAGATCATGACCTAAGCGAAAGTAGGACGCTTAACCAACTAAGCCACCCAGGCGCCCCATTTTTTTTTTTTTTGCTATTTTTAAAAGTTTATTTCATTTGAGAGAGAAGGAGAGAGAGAAAGAGAGCACATGAGCAGGGCAGAGACAAGAGAGAGAAAGAATGACAAGCAGGCTCTGCAAGCCCAATGCAGAACCCAACAGGGGCTTGAACCCACGAACCATGAGATCATGACCAGAACCAAAGTCAAGAGCCAGGCACTTAACCAACTGAGCCACTCAGGCGCCTCCTACACGTGTCATAACAAGTTATAAGGTCAGTTACAAGTCATCTCTACTTATCGACATTATTAAAATTTTGGATTTTGTTTCATTTTCTTTTAATTGTACAGAGATGATTCTAGATTGTCATTAATCAGTTTTCTTATTTACCCACTCACATCTCTGTATTTACTGGAATGAGAAAAAAGGAATGAATTTACAGCTAGAATTGTGTAGATTTGTGCACAATCACTGTCTAATCTTCCCTTTAGTGGAGGAGTATAAATGACCCACACTATGTTAACTTTTATAGGTAGTAAACAAGAGTCCAGATATAACAAAAGGAATGCCCTAGGTAGAGCTAAAACATCTAGCTCTGGCTAGGCGTTTTGTATTTGTTTTTATCTGCACTGCATGTCACAGCTTTCAAACGTGAGAAGGACTATGAAGAATGGTGGAGGGCTTGGTATTTCATCTTTTTTGCGAGCTGTTAAATTAACCAGCGATGACTTCATAGATGGTGGCAGAAGCCTTGAGTATCCTGGATCTAGGACAAAGTACTCTGTTCCTCATAGGGCAGCAGACTGTGTAAACTTCCTGTTTGCACTGGGTCCCTCCGCATCCTTTCCCTAAGCCCCACAGAGATTGAACGGAGGGGAGGCTGGCACAGGTAGATGCTATGTCTACAGTGGGGATACTTCACAGCCAAAGAATGCTGAGCTTAGAAACCCACTCATGTTTAAAGAATGACTGCAAATCTGTCCAATCATCATCTCAGAGAAAGACATTATCTTTATCACCCTGGTAGGGAACCACATCTGCCCTCTGCCCCAGAGAATGACCCAGTTTGTATCTTCCAAGGCTGCTTGTTGTGCAAATGAACTGGAAAAGCTAGTTCAAAACAGAAGCTCATATTGGACATGCAGAAATGCCACAGGACATTGTCCCCCATCTGGACCCCATTGCAGCCTGGTCTTCAAGAAAGTAGCAAGCTGTGGATGGAGTTAGAGTTCAGTGGTAGGACCTGGGTAATATATGCTTATCATATAACTGCAATATCATGATAAAGTTCAACTCTCCCACTAAATAATCACAAAAATCATAATTTTATCATTTTCCCTTTCTCCCATATGACGAATTGTACCACCTATAAAAACTACCCAAGTTTATCCTGTGCTAAAATTCTAAGAGCCTGCCTACCTTTGGCAGCAAGGCAGAAATTGTCAACAGGCTCTTCCTGGTACATAAGAGTAAACATGTTCTTTGGTCTTGTGATCTCTGATTACATGCAAGTCTGTGTTTCCTATAGTCGTATCAGGCAGGTCAATTTGTCATAGAATGTCCTTTGTCAGAAAGCATTATTTATAATCAGCTACATTAGTTTCTTCAGTTTGCTTGTGAGTGGCCCTGGCTAATAACCTTCAGCACACAATTATGAAAGTGATATAAGATTAACTCTTTCTTATAAATATATAATTAGTAAGTTGTAATTGTTTCAGGTCCATAGCTCTGGAAGAGAAAGAGAAGAGTACAGGATAGTGTTTAAAATGAGGCTCACGTGACATGGCTTCAGTGATCCTCTCTTCCCTGCCCAATATTTCCTGAGAAATAAGAGATTCTTTCTCAACACTCTGGTTAGGATGGTGGGGTTTTTCCATTGAAAGATCATTCCATTGCTATGCAATGATATCTTTCTAACTAGGAAATCTTCCTCTTCACAAGAGCATGTAACAGTAAGAACGTTAAATGGGACAGGACTTAATTTTAAATCAGTTTTACATATTTATTTATTCAAAAATATTTAATGAGAACCTATAACATACTTAGTGTAAGAGTAGTCTATGAAATCCACATGGTCTCTGCTCAGGAAATTTATTTGTTTGGGAAAAGGAGATCTACCCAGATAGACAATCAAGTATAAACTAAATAAACAAGATGTTTTCAGAGATTGATAAGCATAATGAAAAGACAAAGAGTAGTGTATGGGAAAGGAGAACGAGGGCCACTTAGATTACATGATGAGAGATTTTACTTTTGAGATATTTATGCAGAGACCTGAAGAGTAGTATAAGGAGTGCCTTGGTGGCTCAGTTGATTGAGCGTCCAACTTCCACTCAGGTCATGATCTTACAGTCGTGGGTTCGAGCCCCATGTTGGGCTCTGGGCTGACAACTCAGAGCCTGGAGTCTGCTTTGGATTCTGTGCCTCCCTCACTCTCTGCCCTCCTCAGGCTCCCACTTACACACACACTCTCTCTCCCTCTCTCTCTCTCTCAAAAATAAATAAACTTAAAAAAATAGAGTAAGTATAAGCATACAATTTGAGCATGATGGATAAATATAATAACAAAAACCCTAAAGTGAGATATTGTTGGTCATCGCAGAGGGACAGAAAGCAAGTCAGTATGGCCAATACAGGATGGAAGTCAGCGGTTCATAAAACGAGCACTTCCTCTTCATTTTATCTCCAGGTTCTGGTAAAAAATAACTGACCCTATTGTACAAAAAGCTAAAAATGTACTGTGACTGTACCTACTGAGAGGAACAAGGATTCTTGGTGTCTCGGAGCTGGCTTGGCACTGCCGGCTGGACCACGATGTTGCTGTGAGCTGGCCTGGCGCTCACAGGTCTCTGTGTCCATCTGTTACACACAAATCATTTCACACAACATCAACATCAGACTAGGTCACTCTGTAACCATGGAGAATTGAGACACACACAAGGCCTTTCTGTTATCATGTGTGAATACAGAAAAGATGACTAAACATTCCTCTGTCCGCTACTCTCAGTGACTGCTACTTCTTTTTATTGATAGCTTTAGCTTTTCCTCCTTCGAGGTGAGATTTACTAAGATATTGAATTCCAGATTTTGCTCCTTTTCAATTCCAGCTAATCCAGAGCAAAGGTCTAATTCTGCACAGTTAACCCCAAGTCATCTAACAAAGCCAAAATCGAACAAGTCCTTTTCAACTCCTTTTACTGAGATGTACCACAACTTCCCATGCAATTCAGCCACACACTCGCAAGGCAAGTATCATTTAGTGCACGACAGAGCCTCAGGATTCACAAGTGAATAAACCCATCTTTTTCCATGGCCCGTGACCAGAGCAAACTGAGCACACAAACAGGTGAGTCCAGAATGAAGTCAACTCCAGGCCCCAGCACACACTGTCCCCTAACCCGCAACAGTCAAGCCTTTTTTTTTTTTTCCTTTTTGGTATGCATTTAGGAGCCTAAAAAGTTGCTCTCCTTTGGGACCTGGTGGTTGGTGAAGGTGGGATCTGGACATGATGGAAAAGCAGGTGCTGCCCATAACAATGGTGATACCTCTTATGAATGCTTTCATCTACTGGTTCTCTACTGTGTAAAGAACTTTAGATCCATTTTACAGATGAAGAAACTGAGGCTCTGATACAGTAAAGGCCAAAGGTCGCATAACTAGTGGAAGTCTCATTACACTGCCCTTCCATAAGACCTCCAATTTAGGGGCATATTTGATCTGAGTGGAGAGAGGTGGTACTTCCTGATTGCCAAAATTTAGGAGCAAAGAAGCATAGCAAACAGTAAGTAATAAACCCAAATTTCAACTACAGGTGTTTTCCCAGTGGTATTTGGTGGAAGGGCATTTATACTACTGCACCCATTTATTTCTAATGTAAACACAATAGGATCACAGAGATTTTATTTTCTGGATCACTTTCTTTGTAAGACATATTTTACATTATTTTTGCAACTTTTTTTTTTTTTTGCAAGGATCAAAAAGAAAAGAGAATTATTTAAAGAGCAGTGACTGGTTATTATATTCACTTAATGTTACTATTATTAAGAATTTAACTTATTGTATCCCAAGCACAATATTAAAGAAACCAAAACAGTCTTGCATATAATGTAAATCATAAAATTTCTAAGATGAAAAAAAAATTTAGAAAAATTAAAGATAATTCTTTCTCAAGGGAAGTATCATTTCAGAGAACCCGAATGTAGACATAATTATCCATTTAGCTTTCAAGAACATATGGAAATTGCCTCAAAATTTTAGGGGATTGGCAGTTCACGCTTATTATATAGGGTGCTTGGTAAAATATACTCATGTAACATGACTTTTATTAGAAATTTGAGACTAAAGAATGATTAAAATGTATTACTCATTTGAAAAAAAGACACAGAGCTACTCAATGATGTAATGCTTGGGGGCAAAATGGCTTAGTTTCAAAACAATTTCAACATTACTTTTTATTATTGAGGAATATTGAATACCCAAAGGAGCCTTATTTGGGAAAGAAAAACCCATTCAATGAAGTTGGATCTAAAATATACAGGTTATAGAAATGGTTTGCTCTCTCACATTATATCTATTTCTCCAAGGAAAGAAAGAGTTCCATCTTCAGATGAGTGGCTGCCCAACAATTAAGGATGTAAGATAAGAAGCAAAAAGATTGTTTTCATCAATTTCATAAAATGGGTTCAACCAAGGGTTAAGGCAAGATACCTGTAATTGTCAACATTTTTGTCCTATTCAACATGAATAACAGCACACATACTTTCAGTTGCCAGAATGTGTTATCTATTTCCGACTTAAATACTACAAATCAAGGAGTGTCTGGGTGGCTAATTTGGTTAAGTGTCCAATTTTGGCTCAGGTCATGATCTCATGGTTTTTGAGTTAGAACCCCATATCAGGCTCTGTGCTGACAGCTCGAAGCCTAGAGGCTGCTTTGGATTCTGTGTCTTCTTCTCTCTCTGCTCTTCCTCGATTCACGCTCTGTCTCTCTCTAAAAAATAAAATAAACATTATAAACAAACACACAAACACACAAATAAATAAATACTGTGAATCAAGATAATGTATCATTTGGACCAATATATGATAGAAAATTATGAAAGAAAATTTTATTTTAGGAGGAAGTGGTTGGATGAAAAAATAATATCTTTGATTCTTTTTTTTAGAAATAGCAATTTTGAAAGCCTTAAGGAATGAATTAGGAGGCAGCCTGGAGTCATTTATTCTCATTCCTGAATGATGGATCCAATAAAAAAATTGTCTTGTGCAATATAATTTTTCTTCCCAAAAACTGAATAGAAGAGAAAATGTATCAGGAAAAACTAAATTTGTCTAATTAAAGATGAAGCTCAAACTTGGGATTGTGCCCTAAAATGACTCAGTCAGACATATCATACTTTTTATTTTTTATTGTTGACCATAGTCCATAAGCCTACATAAAACTATTCAGTCTTTATTTTCAGCTGGTTCTCTTCAGTATGAGAATTTTCAGATCATTTTTTTGTCAGTACCTTTCATTTCTTCAAACTGACTTGTCTTGAAGTCCTTGGTCCTGCTGCCCATTTGTGAAAATAAATAAATAAGTAAAAAATAAACAAACAGCTAGCTAGCCTATCTGGAAGCATATCTGAGTTTGATTGGATGTATACATAGAAAACAAGATTCAGTTTAGCAGACTATTGTGGTAATCAAACACAGAAAAAAGAATACACTAAGGTGTGCTTCGACATATGTGTGTGTGTGCCAGTGTGTGTACATATTCACATTTCAATTTTGAGCCGGTGGTGGGCTATTCAGGCAGGACTGCTAGTAAGAAATTGGAGATTTCAGCACTCTCTTCAGGAAATGGGGAGGGGGGGTGCCTGGGTGGCTCAGTTGGTTAAGCAGCCAACTTTGGCTCAGGTCATTATCTCACAACTCAATGTCTTGTGAGTTCAAGCCCCGAGTCAGGCTCTGTGCTGACAGCTCAGAGTCTAGAGCCTGCTTCAGGTTCTGTGTCTCCCTCTGTCCCTCCCCTGCTCATGCTCTGTCTCTCTCTCTCTCAAAAATAAACATTAAAAAAAGAGGCTGTTTCTTCATTTGTCTCCCTTAAAAAATAAAATAAAATAAAGAAAATGGGTCAGATTTCAAAATATGGCATTATCAGTCATCAGCATGAATAAGGGACTTTAACTTTACATCAGATATGCAATCAAGGATTTTTTTTTAAGTACACATTCAATACGAAGTTTTGAAACTTCCAAAATTTTGATACTTTTACTTGTAGCAGGAAATTGGTTTCTTTAGGGATCTAGCACCAAGAAGGTATTAAAAAATACATACATACATACAGCATGATAATTTATCAATCAATAGATATTTATTAAACATTTCTTATGTGCTAGGTATTACTTTATATAAAGGGGCACAATGCTGTGTAGCAGGCAATAATGAAATAGATAAACACAGCAACATATATCATAAATATGTGCACTGGAATAAGATGATGAGAACAGAACTGTATATCTTTAAGGGTGTTGGTGCATGTGTTTGGAGAGAGACAGACAGATAGTGAAAGACAGCTGTATTGCAGAAGTAAAAGTAGGGATATAGGAGTGCCCAAATTAGATGAAGTGGAATGTAAGAAATAGTACCATATCCATATCACAATATTATTTACAAAGACTAAAACTACATAACCTCAAACAACAGTACAGTTTTTCAAGAGAATACATAGGTACATATAATGTGAATCAATACAACATTAGTTTCTGATACAACTGTCCAAATTCTCTACCTCCTGAATATCACATTCTTGTGTAGTACACTCCCCTTGTACAGTCTAAATCTAGTGATTGTAACTAACAGGATATGGCACAGGTGATGATATGTCACTTCTGTGATTAGACTATAAAAGGCTGGGTATTCCATCCTGCTGGCATTCTTTATTGCCCTGTCAGCTTGCACACTTTGATACAGCAAGCTTCTAGGGTTGACCGCCAATCCCCACCCCTACCCTCACCCCAGGAAAGAAAACGAGCAAGGCCTCCAGCCATCAGCTAATGAGGAACTGAGGCCCTTAATCCAATAGTCTCTGAGGAACTGAATTCTGTCACCAAGAATGTAAGTGAGCTTAGAAGCAAATCTTTCCCCAGTCGAGATTTCAGATGAGGCTGGAGGCCTCATCTGAAATTTTGATCATAAACTTGTAAGAGACTGTGAGGCAGAGAACTCACTAATCTGCTTGAATTCCTGAACCTCGGAAACTCTGAGATACTAATTATTATTTGTTTGGAGCCACCAAATTTTAGGATAATGTGCTAGGCAATAAGAGTTAAATAATACAAATTTTACATATATGTGCATACACAAGCACACACACATACACACACATCTGAAGATAGACTGCAGGATGGGGAAGAACAGGACTGCACATTATGAAATAAACGGGGACTTTTTTTTTTTAAGACACAAGAGAAGGGAATCAGGGCCAACACACAACAATGAAGTGAAATGTATGACTAACTTAGTGTGTCTGCAATTTCCACAAATACAAATTCTGAAATAGTAATATACGGGGAAGAGAATAGGTGCAGAGGGTTGATTAATCTGCTTAGATTGCCAAAACAAAAAAAGCACAGACTGGATGGATTGAACAATAGAAATGTATTTTCTCACAACTTTAAAGGCTGGGATCTGAGATCAAAGTGCCGTCAAGGTTGTTTCTAGTGAGGCCTTTCTTTCTGGTTTGTGCCTTGCCGTCTTTTCACTGGGTCCTCATAAGGCCTTTCCTCTGTGATCTCTTACAGAAAGAACTCTCTGATTCTCTTTCTTTTCTTTTTTTTTTAATGTTTTATTTATTTTTAGGAGAGAGAGAGAGACAGCGTGAGCAGGGGAGGGTCAGAGAGAGAGGGAGTCACAGACTGAAACAGGCTCCAGGCTCTGAGCTGGCAGTCAACACAAAGCCCGACACGGGGCCCGAACCCACGAACCTGCGAGATCATGACCTAAGTGAAAGTCGGACGCTTAATCGACTAAGCCACCCAGGCGCCCCCTGATTCTCTTTCTTTTCTTAAAAATAATCTAGACCTACTGGATTAGGGACCCACTCTTATGACTTCATTTAACTGTAATTACCTCCTTAAAAGCCCTGTCTCCAATTAACGTCACATTAGGAATTAGTAAACATGCGACTTTTAGGGGGACATGATTCAGTCCATAACAGTGGTTATTTTGTTTTCCTTTTTTCAAAGATATGCATTACTGCAGAACTTTAATAATGAGTACTCCTCGGGTAACTAAGATTTGTGTGTTCAGAAATATATGATGAACAAAACATTTAGAAATCATGTCAAATGTGGCAATCTGCATTTGCAGCAACTTAAAAATATGGTTTTATGGGGTTTTCTGGCCTTTGGACTATACCAGGTCTTTCATATTTAGCCATTACTTTCAACAACTGTCAAACCTTTTAATGTGTGATTTTCCATTTTAGGCTAACCATCTCTATAGCCATTTTATTGACTTTCCTTTTTTTATTTTCCTTTCTTTTCTTTTTTAAAAAATTTTCTTTTCCTCACCAAAAGTGGAAATGATCTAAAAAACTGCTGCCTGTACTTACTTTCCGACTATACATCAGCTGAAATTCTAAAGTGCTAAGAGTTTTTGTAACACCATAGACCTTTTACTCTGTAATTATGAAATAACACGTTTCTATCTTAGGGCACTTTCAATATTCAAAAAAAAGGTAAAAAATATTTACATCCCTATAAATGCATGTTGAGCATGTGAATCTATGAATTCAACCTGTGAATACTAAATTAAACCTTAATCTACTCAACACGGATTGTGGGAAAGAGTTTTAGGGGCTCCAGCCCATGGTCTAGAACTGTTAGATGGTATTTTGGAGTTCTCACAAAAATGTCATTGACTTTATTTTCCTACTTTCTTCTTTGTGTGAGAACGTGCCAGTCCTACTTTCTGTGCTGCAAAATGTATGTGTTTTATGCAGTTGATATGTCTTCCTTCATACTTAGTGATATTTGTACTATAGTTTATCATAATTGGACATCCAAGAAAGATTCCCAAGGCTTGTGTTTTAGTTTAAATATGTTCTGATAAATAAAAGTCACTAGTACTGTTTCTTGTATTAACAGAAGCAATTATATTTCTTTTTACTTCATCTCTCTATATTCAGAATAGTTTTTAAAACAACAGACCTAAACTCCTCAGAGATAACAGTGATTTTAGACTGGAAAAGAAATAAAATGTTTAAAAATAAGAAAACTCTATTTCCAATTCTAAAAAGGAATTACTTAGTCTTGCAAAAATAGGGCAATGAGTGTATGATGCTATTTTAAGGAAAATAAAATCCCGTGCTAGAGGTCACACTAAATGTGCATCTCTACAATATTCAGCGAGTAGGAATGCACATTGAGTATGTCCAGAATATAAAACTGAAGGTCATAAGTAGAAAGAAATAGTGAGAAAGACATTTTCATAAAAAAAGGAATGCACTCAATAATTACTGCCTTGTGTTAAGTAACAATCTATGAATAGACTATAAGGAAAATGTATAAATATCAATTCAAAATATATCATAATTTAGCACAAGCAGTATTTAGAATTAGCACTGAAAAAGCCACCAATAGGTGGTGCTGCTGTGATTGAGTTTGATTAAACTTCATGCAAATCTGACCCTAGATTCTATTATTTTTAGTTTCTTATATACCTCTATCTAGGCTACTTAGCATCTGTTCAATAGTGAACTGGTTATAAAATGTCACTGAGGATAAAATGTTTTTAAGTATTTGGGAGGCATTTTCTATCACCATCACTTAAAAAGATGAGAAATAGGTCAGAGATCATAGCTATAAAAAATAGACTGCTCACGGTGGTACTTATCTGAAAAATGAATATACAAGTGCTTGACTCAAATGGAAGTTATGAATTTTGCATAAAGCCCTTCATCAAGGTTGAATTACATAATGTCTCATTTAATGGCATATCTATGTGACATTCCTTGTCAAGCATTATTTTTCGTTGTCAGACCAAACATTTGATTTGTAGGATATAAAACGAATTTCACTGACAGTAAAAAAATGCATGTTTACAATTTGCAATTAAACATGAATGATAAGACTAGTGAATGCATAATGTATAGCTATAAAAATACTATGAATTTGGACATGTAATATTTATAGCAAAACACTAAAACTATTCACGTTATTTTGATTTTATTCTTTAAAACATTTAATTATAAAGATTTTAAAATAAATTGAGATCACGAATATCAGAATTATTGTGATGGATTTTGTCAGAATAGAGATCACCTCTCAAAATTAAATGTTAGTAATTAACCTTTCATGTGACATTTATGTGATAGTTTAAAAAGTGTATACATTTAAAACTATACTAGCCCTTTAAAAAATACCTACCAAACTAAATCAAGGTGAATATTCAAAAACAATTGTTTTAATTATTTCTTCCCTTTTCTTTTCTTCTTCGAATAGACTCATACACAAAAATTAAAAATTTTTTCAGCAGTGAAAATGGGACTTTAAAAGCATAAATCGTCCATTTTTGCAGCAAGATTTTACCTCTTAGATTTTTCAAATTTGCCTATTCCCTCTCTCTTTCTCTTAATCATATTTTCACTACTCTGTTTTATAACATCATAGAATATTGTATATTTATGCTGCTAAAAATAAGATTTGTTTAAAAGAGCATATAACTTCTCTAACAAATCCCCCTAATTACATAAATTATTAATGTTACTAACTGAATTGTGTCTCCCCATCTCCTGAACCCAGTCTCCTCAGAATGTGACCTGATTTGGAGATAAGGTTTTTCTAGACCTATCAAGTGAAAATGAGGACATTAGAGTGGATTCTAATGTCACAGGACTGACGTTTTATACAGAGGCAATGTGCAGACAGTGCAATGTACAGGGAGACTCCTATGAAGAAATTAGAGAAGATGGCCATCTAACCACTTAGCAATGTGTGGCACAGATCTGTCACTTAAATACTTCATATGGGACTAACCTTACCTTTTCCTTGATCTTGGACTTCTACCCTCCAAAGCCGTGAGACAATACATTTTTGTTGTGTAAGCCACTCAGTGATACTTTGTCTGCATCCCTCACAAACTCATACATTGAATTAGTTAGCATCTATGATAGTTATAAGAACTTTGAAACTGGATCTTGTGAGTCAGGCAACTTTACAATGTTAGGGAAAATGTTATTTCAAAAAGTGAAACATTTCATCCAATCATATATATTGGAGTAAATATTTTCCTTCTCTTTCATGTTTCTTAATTTTTCTAATTGTGTTCCACTGAAAAAAATGTACTAAACCATTACTTATATGTGAATACTATATAGTAGAAGATAATTTGCCAAGAAAATGAAGTGTTCTTGGTCCTTAAACTTGCAGATAAATAATGCTAAGTCTGCAAAATGTCATAAACCAATTGCAATAGAACATTTAAAGCCATAGGATATGTGTTGAAATCCATACTGAATATAATATATCCTTTACTGATGATATGCATTTATCATAATCAACAAATAATTTTATTGAAAAGAAAAACAAATACTGAGGGCAACTATTGATGTATATAAATCTTTTTTATTCTAATGAAAAGATGGCAGGCTTCCGTACTCTATTCTCTTGATATTCTTTCAATATCAACATGTCACCTAAAGAAAACCCCATTTCTTCCAATTTTCTCCAGGACATATATTTCCTGTCAGAACTTTTCATATATCTGTTTTTATAACAAATCTGGAAGAAAACAAATCTATTAATTCCCATTAAGTTATTGATAATTTTTTTAGTTGCTCTTGTTTGGATAGACAAGATATGAAATATCGGCAGAGGCAGCGAATTGGACTAAAGGTTAAATGCTTGAGAAGGAAACTGCAAAAGTTCTCATAAACTAGAATGATACTTTTTCTTCAGTATTTTATCTACTTTCAATTCTATCTTGTCCATGCTCTTTCTTATAATTTTCGACAATAAAGACAATATCTAAAGCCACTCTTTATATTCTCTATATTTTAATATCTATGCTTTGAACTATTTTAGACCAGTTGTTCCCCACTGTTATCACACTTCAGCCACAAAAATCACCGTAATCTCAGCCACGTCGTGGACGCACACATCTGTGCATGCGCACACATGCCTTAGGTAACTAGAACAGAGGCACTTGCCCTTGTCTTTGACATGGCTTCTAGACAACACTCAAGGTAACCTGAACACATACAAAGCTAGCATTTCAAATATTATTTATTATAATAATAGCAGAAGTAGTAAGGTATACTAAATGAGCAGTCAGGAGAATGTACGACAAAGGAAGACACCATTGTCTTTGTTTTATTTTATGAGGAGAAGATGAAAGATCCTTATTAATAAAAATCATAAGGGTGGTAGATAGAAGTAACCCATGGCACCACCTTCAGTATTATAGGTGGAGCAAGCCTGGACAAAGTTCTCCACTGCAGTGATAAACCCTTTAGAGACTTAATTCTCACTCTAGAGAGCTGCATACAACTCGGGCACATGTGGAGTCCCTAATGCAAAATCGATGTGAAAAATACTTAGGCATATCTTTCACAGGTTAGAAAAGGTTAGGAAAAATGACTTTTGTGTGTGTGTGTGACAGGTATAATTGTATTAGAAAGACCATGTAGATAATTTCTTTCATTAATTCTAGCTCCAATATTTCTTATTTTTAAATAAGAACTACTTTACCACATTCATTTAATTATGTGTTATAATTTAAAACAAAGCACAAAACCCCTAACACTTAACTTTTTGTGGTTTAGCATGCAATGTGTCAGATATGGGACTCTGGGAATTCTGTTTAAAAAAAACAAAACAAAACAACAAAAACTTAAACTACAAAGCCCCTTCCTCAAAGACAGAGTATGATCTATACGGGAATGGGATGAGGCATGGAATGAACAAATCCAAAGTAAATATGAAATAGAAATGTCGGAAGCAAGAGTTTTAATGATATCGCCAATGGCAGTTTCAGGGCAAGGTTGTTTCTGAATAAGGACATCATTATTTCTGGAAACTCCTTTACCAGAGCAGAAAGGAAAAACCAAGCAGCATGCTATTTTAAACATTTAATCATGTCAATAACAGCTTAAATTATCTCTACAGCTTAAATGTACTCCCCTAAATGTAGTAAGTTTTGCTGCCTCTGTCACTTTTAAAATATTATTTCTTTTAGGTAATATCTTTCATCTGGTTAAATGAAGAACTGAGTCAAATACCGATACAGCCATTGTCAAAACAAAGGAAAAACAAGCAAATACACGTAACAATTATTCTGATTTGGGGCTCTCATGTCACTTTGAACTTGATTTGACCATATTTTCAAAGCTGAACTCCAAGTCAGTTTGTTTCAAAACAATGTCAGAGATGATACATGGTGATTATTGTGCAGGATATTTGTTAAGAGAGCACTTTAGAGAAAACTGTAAGAGTGTGAAGCAAGATAGGAAAGGGAAAGAGGTAGGCAAAGAGGATTTTCAAGGGTAATCTCTTACTGATCCCAGAGGTAACCCTGGCCTATGAATTGCACCTTGATCTTTGTATCTCCCACAGCGCGGGATTATAATTTTATGTCTCATATCAGTGAGTCACTGGGCATGTCTGGTATAATCTCCCAGACATCTTTTGATTGAGCTACTCCACATTCATTAACGGACAATTCTCCACAAAGAAGTGGAGTCAGGGATCTTTTAGCAGAAATTGTTCAGGTATGAGATGATGTTGACAGCAGAGATGAGGATAAAAAAAGAAAATCAAGATATCTTTCCTGTGTACATATAATGATTTTTGTAAATGTACTACATATAGAGGATCAGGGAAAATGAAGAATCAACACTGGAGACTATGTCTTAAGATATGGAGGCAATAGTATTTTGTTTTGTTTTTATTTTTGTGTTGTTTTATACTGAAATTAGTTGGGTTAGAAAAGATTTGGAGCATAAAATCAAGGTTTCCTATTTAGCCATAATAATAAGTTTTGAAATCTTTTCTAAGCATGCGAATGCAGATATCAAGTTAGGAGTCAGAAATGTAATTCTTGAATTTAAGGGAGAGTCCAAGTGCAGAACTATGAGTCAGAAAGCCTTTAGCATATTAATGATATATAAAACTATGGAAACAGAATAAACTACCTAGGGAAAAGTTCATTAGCAAATTGGACCAATGCTGATTCCTGAGGCACTGCAATATTTGGAGATCTGGGACAGGAAGGAGGGCAAAGAGAGAGACAAAAAAGGACAGACTGCAGATCTAGAAAATAATTCTGGTGAGTGTGGTGTTGCTGAAGGCAAATTGTTTTTCACAAAGTTATGAAATGATGCTGAGAGACAGAGTAAACTGGGAACCCACAAGTATACTCTGCATTTGTCAGAGGGATGTTGTTGGAAATATTGTAAAGAACAATAATCTAATTAAAAATAGAAGACATGAACAGACATTTCTTCAAAGGAAACATCCAAATGGCAAACAGACTCATAAAAAGGTGTTCAAAATCACTCACTATTAAAATGACAATAAGATATCACCTCATACCTGTCAAAACGGCTAAAATCACAAACACAAGAAACAAGTGCTGGCAAAGCCATGGGGTAAAGAGAACCCTCCTACACTGTTGGTGAGAATGGAAGCTGGTGCATTCACTGTGGAAAATGGTTTGGAGATTCCTCAAAAAATTAAAAATAGAACTGGCCTACTGAGTACAATACAAAAACACTAATTCAAAGTGATATATGCACCCCTATGTTTATAGCAACATTATTTATTATAGTCAACCTATGGAAGCAGCCCAAGTGTCCACAGAGAGAGAATGGAAAAGAAAATGTGATATATATATCACATATATATAATACTCCATATTAATTCCATAATAATGGAATATTATATATAATAGAATGTTATATATATGAAATATATAACACATCTTCTTTTCCATTCCTCTCTCACTCTCTCTCTATACACACACACACAGACACACACACACACACACACACACACACACATATATAAAATGGAATATTACTCAGCCATAAAAAAATGGAATCTTGTCATTTGCAACAAGATAGAGCTAGAGAGTATAACGTAAGCAAAAAAAAGTCAGTAAAAGAGTACCATATGATTTCACTCATATGTGGAGTTTAAGGAACAAAACAAATGACCAAAGGAAAAAGAGAGACTGAAAAATAGACTTTTAACTATAGTGAAGAAGCAGGTGATTACCAGAGGGCAGGTGGGTGGGAGTATGAGTGAAATAAGGGATAGGAATTAGAGCACACATATCATGATGGAAAAAAAAAAAGATTAAAATAAAAGAGAGAGACAACATTTCCAGGGTAGTGGTGTTAAGGAAACCTCAGTGGAAGGAAATAATTAAGGCAAAGGAAGACCCAGAGCAAATACAAGCAAAAAACCTTTTCTGTGGCGGGAAGAAGGATGAGGCAGTTTATGAAAGATGAAAGAAAGGTCATAAAAGATAAGAAATGGTGAGAGTCAATGAAGTGCTGCTATTGTAACAGAAACGATGGGACTATAATTATATACTGGTAGGCAAGAACGTGCAGATTGATCAAAACTGTCCTTTATTGTATAGGGTTTCTTAATTTCATTCTATAATGAGGTATCCACCAAAGTTAAACTGAGTATAAAGTTTACTTATATTCAATTCTATTTTCATTATGTTTGTATGTGCATTTCTTTCTTACAGTATTATTTTAATACTTGTGTTTCTCTCACTAGCTCAGAAGACAACTTTAGCACATTTAAATGTTTAACTCTACTTTTCCTTGTATCTGAGCTTTACATTATTTTATTATTTCTCTCTCTCAGTGCTGAAGTTCTATACTACTGCAGTCTTATGAAACATTAATATCTAAGAGTGAAACCCCCTAGATACTTTCCTGTTTATAAAAGTTTCATCAGGGGCACCTGGGTGGCTCACTCAGTTAAGTGTCTGACTTTGACTCAGTTCATGATCTCACCATTCGTGGGTTTAAGCCCCATGTCATGCTCTGTGCTGACAGCTAGCTCAGAGCCTGGAGTATGCTTCAGATTCTGGGTCTCCTTCTCTCTCTGACCCTCCCCTGCTTATCCTGTCTTTCTTTCTCTCTCTCTCTCAGAAATAAATAAAACATTTTTTAAAAATTAAAATACTACATCATTTTCATCTATTTATTTTTTTCCATATGAACTTTGCCTATTTTCTTTGAAACATACCAAAATAAACCCTACTACTGCACTGTTGAAGAACAGTTAGGAGAAGAGGTGATGTCATATGTTATTGTTGAATATATACTTCGCTGCAAAATTTCTGTGGAGGCTTTTTGAAATACCTTTCAAACTGTTAAGTGTTCAAAATTTTTAGCACACTTATATATATATAACACACAGACAGCCTAAATGTGCCTGTTGAAATATTGTTTGTAATAATAAAGTTTAAGAAATCAATTAGAAATGGTTAACTATATTATTATACATACATATTTATAATGGCATGCTTGCTTTGAATACCCATCTAGATTGATTTTCAACATGTATTAATATGTGAAAATGCTGCTTATCAGCTAATGCCTGTAGGCAAATACCCTTACTTGCCTACCCTACTCTCAATAGAGTTACTCATCCTTTCCTACTGTAGACCTCCAATATTAATGATGTTTTAAGCAACATGGCTGTTCCAGATAAAAGACTATGATTTATCAACACTCTTTTTTTTTTTTTTTGGTGTTGATTGAGTTAGCATTGGAAATTAACTATGGTATGTGTAATGAGATATAAGAAGGGGTCTGAAAAAGACTTCTGGATACATTTCTTTTCCTTGTTAAAAAAAAAAAAGAAGAAACACATGAGCAGAAGCTCTTTTTGATGCTTGCATTTGGATACTATTTTTGAGATACAGTGCTTGGATAAGTGGCAGGTCATAAGGAGAAAGTGGACATACATGAAAGAGAGGGTTTTTTTTTTAACATTGATTTATTATTATTTTTTTGAGAGAGAGAGAGAGAGAGAGAGACAGAGTATGAGTGGGGAAGGAGCACAGAGAGAGGGAGACACAGAATCGAAACAGGCTCCAGGCTCTGAGCTGTTAGCACAGAGCCCAACATGAGGCTCAAATTCATGAACCGTGAGATCATGACCTGAGCCGAAGTCAGACACTCAAAGGACTGAGCCACCCAGGCACTTCCATGTATGAGAGTTGTGAAAGGCAAACATTCCTGATATCCTGGAGCTCTTGAATTTACCAACTTTGCAATTACTTCTGGATTTGTATCCTGTGAGCTAATACATATTCTTATTTTAGACTTTCTTCTAGTTTCGTATTCTAGCACTTGAAACAGAAAACATCCCAACTAGAACAAGATTGATAATAAAAATATTTGTAACACTTGGTATAGTGTGGAACTTAATCAGTCAAAATGGATGCTGGCATACACCTCATGGGGAAGCACAGGTCATAAAACAAAAATTGCGTCTCTGTTCATTCTAGCCCTTCAAGCCTGAGAGCAGCAAACAAAGGGGTGGCGGAAACCTCCATTTCCTCCAAAGCTTATGCTAAGACATGGCAAATGTCAAACTTATTCACATTCCATTGGCCAAAGTAGATCAGGAGGCTAAACCTAAAGTCCATGAGGAAGAAAAGGCATGAAAGAAAAAAGACACCAAGGAATGAATAGTTGCAAAACAAAACAAAACAAAACAAAACAAAACAAAAAAAACCCACCAGAATACATTCTACTAAATATCAGTAAGATAATAATTAAAATTAATTGAAGCATATAAAATAAATTAAAACCCATGATTTCATAATGCCAATTAAAAATTAACCTGTGGAACCTGGTGGCTCCATTGTTGAGCATTGGACGTTGGCTGAGGTCATGATCTCATGGGTAGTGAGTTTGAGTCTGGTATTGGGTTTGCTGCTGTCAGTGCAGAGTCCGCTTCAGATTTCCTGTCCCCATCTCTCTCTGTCCCTCCCCCATTCATGCTGTCTCTCTCAAAAGTGAATGAACTTTTTTAAAAAAGTGCTTTGTCACTATTAAGGAGTAAATATCAAAAATAATTATTCTAAATTGATAAATAATGAAAAATGGGAAAATCAAACATTCATTGGCTATTCTCCACACTCTATACATCAAGTATAGCCAAATACTAGATAATGGAAAGCTAACTCTTTAATATATTTTAACTTATAAATGAAGGAAAAATGATAAAATTAGAATATAACCTTTTGTGGGGTACCTGGGTGGCTCAGTCAGTTAAGCGTCAGGCTTTGGTTCAGGTCATGATCTCATGGTTTGCGAGTTCAAGCCCCGCATCAGGCTCTGGGCTGACAGCACAGAGCCTGGGGCCTGCTTTGGATTCTGTG